>CM029113.1:22676507-22714007 GCA_016859345.1 Istiophorus platypterus | reverse complement strand
TTTCAGTGTGAATTCTACCCGTTGGTAAGTTCTCGCTGTTACGAACAGTGACCGTCTGGCGCCGAAAGGAATCCTCCGGCGGTGATGCATTTCTCCTCGCCACATTTCTGGGTCACGAAGGAGCGCCGGCCCTGACGAGTTTGTGGTTGACACGAGCGGCGCCGGGGTTTATGGGGCGAGGACAACACCTACAGAAAAACGTCCCCTTATACAGAAAATCCAAGGCGGAGAAATGCTCATTAGATTCTCGGCCCTGGAAAAATTTACACCATTAGGAATATTGGCTCTGTTAAAAAACATGTCGGAACCCGGCTTAAAATGCTCGCCATGTGTAATTTCGGTGTTATCATAGGACGATAGGTTGTTAAAAAAAAAAAAACCTCGGCATCATACGTGGCATTTGCGAGCTCTGAGGGGGAGGTGCTGCGGCGCCGACCCGCCACGTAGGGAAATGCAGGGAGATGCGGAGCGAACAATAAAACGCCACAGGAATCAGCACATAGCAGCCAAGATGGAGGATAAAACGGAGAAGGATCACGTGGATTAGACGAGTTAAATTTACCAGCGATGCATCAAGGTCTTAATTAGCTTAGTAACTTGTTTTTTATAAAAGATCGTGTTTTGCTAACTGCTGTCTCCTAGCGTCCTTTGTTGCTCAACCAATGTCCGTCTGTGTCTGCGTCTGTGTCTGTGTCTGTGTCTGCGTCTGTGTCTGCGTCTGTGTCTGCGTCTGTGTCTGCGTCTGCGTCTGTGCAGGGAGCGTCGGAGGCTGGAGGCCGAGAGACTCGCCAGAGAGGTACGATGGAACCAACTGTCAGGGGATTGGGCAAAAAAAGGGGCGTATTGATTCACTTTCACACACTTCAGTGACGACCTTGTTGCGGCAAGAGCCAATTCACATTTGGGTGGAGAATTTTTATATTTGTCTGTCAGATGATTGGTTTTCAGATTAATTTTTGCAGTTATTTTATCATTTTTACATGTATTTAAATTAAATATTACAGGGTAGAACTTGTTTCAAGAGTTGATTGTCGGTATCTTGAAAAAAAAAAGTAATGCGAGAAAGCAGGTCACGAAAATTTACAATTGAAATTCTTAAAACTTTTTAATTAAAATTAGAATTGGTTTGAACTCATCTGACAAAATGAACGTTTTTTATTTGTTTTGTTTTGAGAAAGCGAGACTTTTTGCTCTGAATAGACAGTTTTGTTCTTGATCTTGATTTTTTTATTGATTTTCGGAGGCACCCCACTATAAAGAGTAGCGGTTTCCATGAGGCAATCCTCCATTTTTGCCTTTTTCCATTCCCAGGCTGAGGAGGCCAGAAGACTGGAGGAGCTGCATCGCGCTGAGGAGTCAGCCCCTCTGGTTTTGGCTCCGTCGCTGCCTGCAGTTGCAGGCGCATCGTCACCAGATGCCGTGGAGGAGCCGGAGTCGGCAGAGGCCTTGGAGGAGGTAATCCGTCCCCACGAAGCATCCCAGGTGGAGGAGATCCTAAGACTTGAGCGGGAGATCCAGGCGCTGCAGAGGCAAAAGGAGCGTCAGGAGCTCTCCCTGACCGAGGCCTCCCTCAACCGCCTGCAGCGCCTCCGTGACCAGGAGCTCCGGCGGCTAGAGGATGAAGCCTGTAAGGCAGCACAGCAGTTCCTTGACTCTCTAAACTTTGATGAGATTGACGAGTGCGTGCGGAACATCGAGAGCTCCTTGGGGGTCAGTGAAGGGGATGAAAGGGAGAAGGAGAGAGGAAGGAGGAGAGGCAACGACGAGGAGGAGGTCGATGAAGGGTTCGGGGCCGACGATGAGGCCTTCAAAGACTCCCCGAACCCGAGCGAGCACGGCCACTCGGACGGCCAGCGGACGAGTGGGATCCGAACGAGCGACGACTCGTCTGAGGAGGACCCGTACGCCAACGACGGCGTAATCCCACCGATGCCGCCGACCACCCTGCTTCATCAGCCGCCACCTTTGCCCCCCGTGCTCCCGGCCTGCCACAGCGCTTCGTCCAGCGGGGACTCGGCCTACTGCCATCCCCAGGCGTCGTCCGAGGCTCAGTCTGATGATCTTGTGGAGCTCATACCGCCGGACGAGGATTCGGACTACGATCAGGATGACTACGATGAGGGCGCCATTGTGTCCAGTGGCAGCGTGGCGTTCTCCAACCCCCGTAGTGGGCAGTGGTCTCCTGACTACCGTGGCTCTGTGGGCACCTACAACAGCTCGGGGGCCTACCGCTTCAGCTCTGAGGGGGCCCAGTCATCGGTGAGTGTCCCCAAAACTTTTTGTACGTGTAGGCTCACGATACAAAGGGTCAGTCTCAGCAATACTGGTTTGTGTTGAGACCAGATTGAGATTTAATACTTTTAATACCATTATTAGGCCTAATTTTTTGGTGCGCTTTGCCCTATATTAGCAGTCTGGGTGCTCAGGAAGCTCTGGTTTGTGAGCAAAAAATCCAACTCCAACTTTTTACTCCGTTTCTCCTGTTCATGGTTCAGATGAGCTCCTCTTCCACACTTCTAGGAAAATAATAAATTCAGATAATCAAGGAGACCATTAGCAGTGAGCCCAGTCGGCCCATTGAACCCATTGGAATCAAAAAAGGAGCCATTCACTGCTAAGAATGCATCCAGTTTGATCATCAGTTTTATATTTCTAGTTTTGTTTTGTCATAATATGCCTTAGGTCAGTGAATTAATGTCAAGGGAAAGTAATTCTGTAGGCTCCAACAGTGAATGCAATGATTTTGTGTCGCCGTTATTCCAGTTTGAGGACAGCGAGGACGACTTTGACAGGTTCGACACCGATGACGAGCTGTCATACCGGCGGGACTCCGTCTACAGCTGCGTCACACTCCCGTACTTCCACAGCTTCCTCTACATCAAAGGTAAACGACGGCATCACACATTTCCCCACCGTGGAAGTATGTGAAAAACATCCTTTTATTTACCTGACTTGCTCTGAACTGATCTGAGACAGGATTAGCCACCAAACCATTTTCAACGAATTTGGACTATATTCACCAAACACACAAGCCTAAAATAAAAGGGAATGCCACCGATCAGCCACGACACATTACAGAACGTGGACTCCTCCCGAGTAACCACCTCCCATTTTCCTCCCCAGGCGGTCTGATGAACACGTGGAAGCGGCGCTGGTGTGTTCTCAAGGACGAGACCTTCCTGTGGTTTCGGGCCAAACAGGAGGCTCTGAAGCAGGGCTGGCTGCACAAGAAGGGCGGCGGCTCATCGACGCTGTCCCGCCGGAACTGGAAACGCCGCTGGTTCGTGCTGCGGCAGAGCAAGCTCATGTACTTCGAGAACGACAGCGAGGAGAAGATGAAGGGGGTGTTGGACATGCACAATGCCAAGTAAGAACGAATCAGGAAAAGCTTTGGTATGATGTCATCAAAAGGGGGAGGGGAGCCTACTGGGCAACAGTAGCTAAATTTCTAAGCCGGAAGAGGTTTTCTAAAGGCTAATTTATGCTTCTGCATCAAACCTTCCATGTAGCCTGATGCGCAACTGCCAAAAAAATGTAACTATGTTATTCTGGCATCTTCTTTTGTTTCTGTTTTATAGCAAATTCAGGAAAACTATAACTGCTAACTGCTAGTATATGAATGTCTTAACATCTTTGCAAACAGAGGAATTGAAACAGAGCACAAAAATGTGAGAAGTTAAAGTAGGAACAGGGAAAGGAGGGGAATGCAGATGGGTGTTTGAAAAGCTCATTTACATAGTTACATATCAGACTTGCAAGCTGAGATTGAAAGTTAAGGAAATGGACTCAAGTGTGTTGTTTCTGCCGCGCGCTGGAAACGATGCGTTACGATGGCGTCGCCGGAAACGTTCACAACTGAAATGTAACCTGAGCAGCTCAGATGCAGTTCCTCTGAAGGCCACTAGAGGCTGACCGACATCACGCCTTTCGATCGCTGCCCCGGCGGCGGACTTTGACGTTTGTCGTTCCGTTAGATACAAACAGCAAATGCCGAACGCGCTCACCGCCGACTGCATATACATTCAGAGAAGATCGTTTGGTCATGAGGTGTTTTTTTTGTTTTGTTTTTCTTTTGTGATGTCCAGAGAAATCATTGACAACACCAGTAAGGAGAACGGAATCGACATCGTGATGCCGGAGAGGACCTACCATCTGATCGCAGAGTCGGCCGAGGACGCCAGGTGAGCCGCGCTTTTTGTCACGCAGAGATCGGCGCGCTTCATAAAGACCAGGAAGAGAGTCCTCATCGGCGCCTCTCGCTCGGCGCCACTTAGCTGATGCGGCCTCGGAGCCAATGCCGTGGTCGTTGTCCATCAGCAGTAGTGTGGGTCGCACCCACGTGGGAGGGCGACGTCTGTGCCAGTAATGTGCTCAGTGTGGACACAGTTGCCGGCGTGGATCACGGCGTCAGTAGGAAAACACGTCAAGGTCACTTTAGCAATGACGTCACATTCATATCATATCGGAATATAATAACAACGTCCTTCTACCAGTTTCTTCTCCTTCTGGTTCTTATTTCCTCGTTTGGTGATAACACACACACACACACACACACACACACACTCTCTATCACTCATACTCACATTCACATTCTCGGTCACACACAGTATAATGAGGAGGCGGAATTGTCACGGGGGGGGGGTTGCCCCTGGCAACACATTGATTTCCTCTTAGAGGGACAGTCCACTTCCTCTCCATATCTGCACTGACAGGAAGATGGAAGAGCAGTGTGTGTATATGTGTGTTTATGTGTGTGACTGTGTGTGACTGTGTGGCTGTGTGAGTGTGTGTGTTGGCAGCAGGTTTAGCATCTCTCTCAGTGTGAGCCAACATCAGCTCCATATGTCTGACAGAGTCAGTCTGAACACAGAGTTACCCTCTTTTCTCCCTTATTTAAACACATAGATATACATACATACATAGTATATCTGATATTATAAGTATGTGTGTGTATATATATATATATGTGTGTGTGTGTGTGTGTGTGTGTGTGTGTATTTATGTTGAAATATGTATATTTGTATTTATTTGTATTTGTATGTCTGTGTATGTATGCATTTGTATGATGATGATGATGATGATGCCGTGTCCATTGTTACAGCCAGTGGTTCAGCGTGCTGAGTCAGGTCCACAGCTCCACGGAGCAGGAGATCAGAGAGATGCACGATGAGCAGGCCAACCCTCAGAATGCAGTGGTGAGTACCGGGGGGGGGTCACCCCGCGGGGGGGGCGTTGTATTGTTGTATCCTAAGCATTTTTTGTTTGGTGTGCATGTGGACAAAACCTCCCGTGGTAAAGCTGATTTTACATCAATACAAGTAGTTCTATCAGACACGAGAATCACTCGTGTAGATTTGTTTTACTTTCTGCCCTTGTTAACATCTGCTTTTCTCCTTCCAATGACTTTGTTGTTTACTGTGCCACCTTTTAAAATTCACTCAGCACACGTTTATCTATACTCACGCTGCCCCCCCCCCCGGTTGCTGCATCCTTTTTTTTTGTTCTCTGAGTTGTATCTCAGCAAATGTGTTGCTGCTTTTTTTTATCCGTGTGTGTGTGTGAGATAATTGGTTTCTATGGGCAGAGGAAGGTCAATCTCATTATCCACAACTCCTCAACGCTGACACCGTACCCCCCCACCCCCCACCCCCTCTGTCTCTTCAGGGAACATTGGATGTGGGGATGATCGATTCGGTCTGTGCGTCGGATAATCCGGAGAGGTGAGGACCTGCATCTAACATCGCGTCTCTTGATTTTTCCTGGCGTAGACCTGCATTGCCTCACAGACTTTAAAAGGGGCGAAGGGACCAGAAAGGGCCAGCTAGATAAAAAGTGGTATCCTGTTACTGTTTGCTGCTGCAGTGTTCAGTTTTCATTTTTATTTTCCATAAAGCTTGCGGCAAAAAAGACTGCAACGTTTCAAGGTTCAACTTGAAAGTGAACAGCCTCTGTCAAATCTAAAAGTGGCTGAATTTGAAACCTCTTTGTTTTATGTTTAACTCGGCCACTAGGGGCCGTGGTTATTTTGCATGTGGTTGAAAGTCAAGAAATATCTCCAATACAAATATTAAATAATTCCTGCTTCGTCACCTCCTCTTGTCGCCTCTCTCCGAGGGCGAGATGCAGTGTGATCTGTCATTTCATCGCCGCCTGCTTCCTCTCACCTCTCAACATCATTTCAGGCCAAACTCCTTCGTCATGATCACGGCGAACCGCGTGCTGCACTGCAACGCCGACACGCCCGAGGAGATGCACCACTGGATCACTCTGCTGCAGCGCTCCAAGGGCGACACCCGTGTCGACGGACAGGAGTTCATCATCCGAGGTGACGACGCCGTGGCTTAGCGTCCCCTCCGCTCCTCTGGGGCTGGAGCCTACCCCAAGAACACATTTCAGGCAGAAAAAAAAAATGTGACAGAGCAACGAGATATGAATGATGTCGGGGGGACACCTGTGGGTTTTTTTTGTGAAAGCAGGTAAAAAAAAAAAAAAATGCGACAAAATCATGCATGTGATTCCCTCATTTCCACCAGGCTGGCTGCACAAGGAGATGAAGAACAGCACCAAAGCCTCACTGAAGCTGAAGAAGCGCTGGTTCCTGCTTACCCACAATTCCCTGGACTACTATAAGAGCTCGGAGCGCAACGCCCTGAAGCTGGGAACGCTGGTGCTCAACAGCCTCTGCTCGGTAGTTCAGCCGGACGAGAAGGTCTTCAAAGAGACCGGTGAGTAAAGGGGACGTCCTGGGTTTCGTTCGGTCAAATCGAATTATTGGCGACACAGCTTTCGTAGAATCAGGCTGAGTCTGAGAACCACGACGGCAAAGAGCCACGGTACCAGCCCCTCTCTCTCGTCACCCCCTTACAGGCTACTGGAACGTGATTGTGTACGGCCGCAAGCACTCGTACCGTCTCTACTGTAAGCTGCTGAACGAGGCCACGCGTTGGGCCAACTCCATCCAGAACGTCATCGACACCAAGGCTCCCATCGACACGCCGACCCAGCAGCTCATCCAGGACATCAAGGTGGGAAGCTTCCTGGCGTAAGAGACCGACGAAATCGCTTCAGAGTAGTCGTAGCTCCCACCAACAGCTGAGGGAGGGCGACGCAATGAGATTAATGCAGAGGGTTTTTTTTAATGCAGGGAATGATTAGCAGTTTGATTCAGTTTTCATTCAATTTAGATTCAGCTAACAGTGTGCTTAGATGCTGAGACTCTACGCAGAAATGCGAGCATCATTTAATTGTTATTATAACATTGTAATACCGAAGTTTAGGTCCTATTTGACTTGAATCTTAAATCACTGCTACTGCAAGGAAACCTGCTACGGGCTCCAGATAGAGCTCAGAGTCAGAATGAAGCTGCGTAGCCTCGCCTGCACCACCAGGCCTTGATTAAAAAAAAAAAAAAGAAAGGACCACAGGTTCAGCCCCCTGGATAAAGCCGGTTCCTCTGCTCTCCACAGGAGAACTGCCTGAACTCAGAGGTGGTGGAGCAGATCTACAAGAGGAACCCCATCCTCCGCCACAGCCACCACCCGCTGCACTCGCCCCTGCTGCCGCTGCCCTACGGAGACATCCACGTCACCGGTGAGTCAGCCGAAACCCAGGGAACCGTGGGGCGTTAAGGCGGCAGGGGCCGTCGGCGGCAGGGGCCAGTATATCAGCAAGCACCATACAAATTCTAACCAGGTTGCCCCAGATTCTGACAATTTCAGTCCCATTTTGGAACTAAGCAGCTGCTTCAACAGTGCCATCGGAGAACTCCTCTTTTAAAAAGTCTTAAAGCATGTTGACCAAAACGTGAATATGAATGCTGACTTTTCTCCAACATCCGTCTAAATAAAATCCGGTGCAGCCACCCTAGGGGGCCTTCGCCGTAGGTTCGATGCAGAAGCATAAATTTGCCTTAACATTATCAAATAAAGGGAATTGAGTTTTAAAGATAGAAAACTTTGATTATTTTTAAAATTTATCATATTTATATGAATGCAGAATTTATTGGATGATACAATCGATAAGGAGTGTTTTTTTTGTGGATTTCACAAGGTACATATAGTTCACCACTGGCGAGGTAAATTTACTGATTTTTAAATGGAGATTGGTTAATCACTGCCGGAAAAAACCCCCAAAAACCTGAGATTAACGCCACACAAAGATAAGTAGCTACACGATCACAGTCCAGTGCTGGACGCAGACCATGGCTGACCTCCTCCCCCCTGCTTCATCCAGCCCCCAGACACAGGAGCTATACGACGCTCCAGGACGAGGCCCTCAAGGTGTTCAGCTCTCTGCAGCACCTGGAGGGCGTGGCCGACCCCGTGCCCGTCATCCAGGGCATCCTGCAGACCGGCCAGGAGCTTAAACCGCTGCGGGACGAGCTCTACTGCCAGCTGATCAAGCAGACGACCAGACCGCCGCAGCCAGGAAGCCCTGGGAACCTCTGCAGCTGGAAGATCCTGGTCTGCATGTCCTGCACCTTCGTCCCGACCAGGAGCATCCTCCGATACCTCAAGTTCCACCTGAAGAGGTACCGGCAAGTTGACAGATTTATTGATCAATCTAAAATTGTTGTTTTGGTTTTTTTTTCTAAATATCTTATTGTTGGTTGAACCTTTGGCATCTGATGTTACAAACCACGCTTCCCGACAGGAGCCGCGAGCTGTCGCCAGGCTCGGAGATGGATCGCTACGCCGCCTTCGCCCTGGACTCCCTGAGGAAGACGCGCGCCAGGGAGAACGTCCCGTCGCAGGAGGAGATCCGCGCCATCGTCACGCGACAGGACATGAGCACCACGGTTCACTGCCACGGCGGAGGCTCCTGCAAGATCACCATCAACTCGCACACGACAGCCGGAGAGGTGGGCGACGCGGGGACGGCCGGGACACCGGTGTGGGGGAGGGCGTTAAGCACATGGCGTGCCGCGGTGTTTATCTTTGTGTGTCTGTAATGAACTGTCAAAACTAGGGATGACGTCTGTTTACTCATTTCTCCTCACACTGTGAGTTTGTGATCTTCACTCAAAGTACTATTTGCAGTTTTTCTTTTTTTTTTGGCACCTCTTAAGCCAACACAGCAGAAACACATTGGACTGAAACCAGACAATGAGAAACATGATGTGGCTGCCTCGTGCGCAGTTTCTGCTTTTTAAAATGTAGACACAATTTTGGACAAAAGCAATCATTGCGTCTGTTTGTGTGTGTGTGTGTGTGTGTGTGTGTGTGTGTGTGTGTGTGTGTGTGTGTGTGTGTGTGCGCGCGTGCGCCTCAGGTTGTGGAGAAGCTGATTCGCGGCCTGGCCATGGAGGACAGCAGGAACATGTTTGCTCTGTTTGAACACAACGACACCACAGAGAAAGCCATCGAGAGCCGCACGGTTGTGGCCGACGTGCTCGCCAAGTTTGAAAAGTAAGCGTCCCCACGCCCGTGTGCGTGCTGGTTTCGGAAGCAGACTTTTTTGTGTGTGTGTGTGTGTGTGTTTCGGACGCCATTGACTCACTGTCCGGTCTCCAGGCTTTCAGCGAGCCCGGATGAACACAACACCGGCTGGAAGTTTTACTTCAAGCTCTACTGCTTCCTGGACACGGACAACGTTCCCAGGGACAGCGTGGAGTTCGCCTTCATGTTTGAGCAGGTGAGAAAAGGTTCACAGCCGACCGGCCGTTTTCCCGCCGTGCAGGCCGACATCAGTCCGACAGGCGAGGTCATGTGAACCGGACAGTTCATGTACACCCGCGGTCTGAAGGCAATTTAAAAACTGACAAAAGTGAGAAGTGAAAAATGAGTGTTGCAACCAAAGATTATTTTCATTGTTTATTAAGCTTTTTTTTTCCTCTCAATTATTCGACCTCTAAAATGTCAGAAAATAATGAGTCACAATAATGCATGAGGTCATGTCTTCAAATTCCAAAATAGTTTTGTCTGATTAAGAAGCCGAATCCCAAAGATATTTAGTTTACCAAACCAGTTAGACTGATTTTCTGCTGTCTGAGTAATCCAATCAGATCTGTCAAAAAAAAAACAAACATAAATTTAAATTTAAAAATGTTATTTTCATATAGCCTTTCATTATTGGTTTCAAACAATTTGTCTTTTTATCATTTGATTTGATGTGCAAAATCTTTGCATTTCAACCTTGTTGCCCTTTGTTAGTTTCTTCCTTCAATTTTCACCTGTGCCTAGAATCTCAGTTTATAATAAATCAGGTGTCTTGGAGTCATTTACCACTTGTATTTTATTTTCAAAAATTGCCAGCTTTGATAGATACTTAACTAAGAAGGTACCTAACTGTTGTTGAGGTTGCCATTATCTCATACTTTCTGTGGCTGTGTCTGTATCTACAGGCCCACGAGGCTGTCATTCGTGGTCAGTATCCGGCCCCTGAGGAGACTCTCCAGTTCCTGGCTGCCCTGAGACTTCAGTACCTCCTGGGCGATCACGGCTCCCAGGCCACCATCCCCGAAATGTCCCAGGTGTTCCCCATGGCGCGATTACGGGCCCGGGTGCAGAACTCGGCCAAGACGTTCGCCCCGGGCGCCGGCTCGGTGGCCGACCGCTCGGGGACGTCAGAGAGGAAGCGCTCGAGCTTCCTGGAGGGAACGCTGCGGCGGAGCTTCCGGAGCGGCTCGATGAGTCGGCAGAAGCTGGAGGAGGAGAACAGCCTGGAGGCCTGGATGAGGGAGGAGGCGGCAGCGGTGAGAACCAGCGTCATGGACAAGTGGAAGAAACTGCAGGGGATGAACCAGGAGCAGGCCATGGTTAAATACATGGCTCTGGCGAAGGAGTGGCAGGGATATGGATCCACGCTGTTCAACGTCGAGGTGAGTAACTGAAATAATTTCTCATCCTTTTTTTTTTTTCTTCTACTCATTGAGCCCTTGTTTGAATATTTGCTACTTTTTTATTTATTTCTTTTTTTATTCTATCAAATTTTATGAAATCGTTCTTTAATTCTTCTCTTTTTTTAAATATCTTAACAATTATTGATTTCAGACTAATAATAATAGACATTTCAAGCTTTGACCCAAACTGTATTTATGAGAATATTTGCGTTAGAATACCGGCAAAAACCAACAGTGCAAAACAGTCCAAGATATTCCGTTTATATCAATGAATGACAAAGCATCAAATCATCACATCTGAGAAGCAAGAAACAGTTTGGTACTTTTATTTTTTTATTTACTTATAGTTAAATTAGTTTCAGATTTTTTTTTTTTGTCTGTCAACTAATCAGTTAATTGCTTCACTTGTAACGGCCTCAAGGATGTGGCTTAAGATAACTGCTTTCTTGATATCACAAAATCATGACGTCATGATCACATGATACAGTTTGTCCTATTATTTCCTGCATCATCAACCTCAGTATTTATTCAACTTTTTGGTAGATCATAATGATTTTTCATCATCACAGAGGAGGAAATCTCTCAACGGGAGTCTAGGCAATTTATTGGGTTCTAATTCGTATGTTAAAAATATCAATCAATATTTTGCCACCAATTGTCAATATCAGTATCCACCTCAAAAATCCTGTATCGATTGGACGCTAACATCAACTCGTCATTGCTCGTCAACTCGTCAAGTTTTCTCTCATTTCATGCAAAAATAAGTAAAAAATAATTACACGGCTGCATAGTTTCTTCTTTCTAGTTCTCATGACCTAACTAACAGGGAGGTCAGGGAGGCTTCTCTCACTGAGATGAAATTACATTAGCTATTACATAGACATTTATTCATTTCCTATGAGAGCTTTTATTCAAAGAACTAATTCCTGAATGTAAATACTTTCAGCCATTATATCAGAAAAAAATGCCAAACTTAAATAGTATCTAAACTGGGGTGCAAAGTAATGACAATTTTACAGACCAAAACTTTAAAATCATAGTTTTTGCAAATTTGAGGCGACTGTGAGCAGTTTAAATAATTTATTAAATATGCAAAAGGCTTTTTTTGTTTGTTCTGTACCAAAAAATGAGTATAAAAATAGATCTAGTAATTTTTTTTCCAATGGTTAAAAGCTTTTTTAATGAATAGCATAGCAGTGCTTTCAAGGGAGGGTTATTTCACTATTACATTACATGGCCTTTTAATTCCCGCCCATGTATAAAAGATCCAGATGCACGACCCAAGGTTTTTCAGTGTTGGTGTCCAACGGTCTTAACCAGCAGTCAAGTTAAACCTCAGAGCTCCTATGTTCGTCGTTCCAGTGTCGGGACGGATCATTCCCGTGCGAGCTGTGGCTGGGCGTGAGCCGGGAGGCCATATCGGTGTATAAACGAGGGGAGCCGTGGCCCCTGGAGGTTTTCCCGTATGAGCAGATTCTGTCCTTTGGAGCGCCGCTGCCCAATTCCTACAAGATCGCCGTGGAGGGCCGAGAGCTGGTCTTCGAAACCCATATGGTTCGTACAACGTAACGAATGCCCCCTTCAAAACCTTTGGTTCCTCAAGGTTTAAATAAATTATGTGAATTTTTCAAGCATTTAAGGTAACATCGGCAACAAAGTCATTTTTATAATTAGTCAAAGGCTCAGATTCACATGCCATAGTTTTCAAAAGCCGTATAAATGCTCCTCTTCCTCGCCTCCGCAGGTCATGGACATCGCCAAGCTGATGAAAGCCTACATCAGCATGATCGTCAAGAAGCGCTACAGCAACTGCCAGTCCGTCAGCAGCCACGGCAGCCAGTGCAGCGCCTGGTGAAGTTCGCCCTTTTAACTTTAGACTGTACGGCCATGCGCCGGACTGCCGCGGTGGTGGGGGTTGGGGTTGGGAGGGGGTCGAGTGAGGCCGCCGCTGGCTACGTATGGACGCCCGTCCTCGGCGCCGTGGAGTAGCTCATACATTTGACTCAGTGAATGCTGGAGACAAACCCTAATGCTCTTAATGTTAACCAGCTGGAATGTTTTGGTTTTTCTGGTATATTTTTTGGACTGGTTTCATTCCAAAACAATACACATCCACACCCGGCAGATCAGAAGATTAAAAGGACCGTTGACGATGATTTCAGGGTGGAGGAACCGGCCTGTGCTGAAACCGACGAGTCGACGAGGATCTGTCTGCTGTAGTGTCCTCGGGCAGCGGCCACCTAACCCTGAACCGTCATGACCAACGGGGAAAAAAAGTTTGTGGCCACAACCGTGGACATTTGTCAGCGGTCTGACACTGTAGCAGGTGGTTTAGATAAATCTCCATCTCGCCCTCTGGAAAGTCATCCCAGAAGCAGATGAAACCTGGAAAAGTTGCTTAAACTTGAAAAAAAACAAAAAGAACCTTTCAACAGAGTTGGAAACATGAGGGCCTCTGTCACCAATCGACTACAGGAAACCACTCGAAAACACTGATTATTAAGCCTGGGGAGGATGCTCATAATCAAGTCATCACGTTGCAGAAAGGTCAACATGCAGAAATGAAAGTGGAATCAAATATGTTTGCGAGAACAATCTGCGCCTTTCCCTCTAACTAGGTCGCGTAAACCTGCGATGCCTGGTAATTTACAAAGGGGAAACTCTTTTGATGAACTAACCCCTTAAAGTGGCCTCAGTGTCCGTATTCACCTAGTTTAGTAGTCACCATTGGATTTCTTAATTTGTCCCCTCCAAATAACAATTCATGTCCCCATGACCTGGGTTGAAAACCTTTTAAAATAAAGGCTTTGTGAACTATGCAGGGTCCAAAGAACGATGTCCCTTTAATGTCCCTTTAATACATTGAAGATAAGTCTAAGATAACAGTACCATGTTTAGCAGCAAAACCTGGAAGATTATCTCAAGTATCTCAGTCCAAGACTGAAAGAAAACCGCAACAACATTAAGCCGATATCAGCAAGTAAAAATGTAGTGAATGCTGTTAATCTAGTGAAGGATGCAAATCAAAGACAATACAACAAAGTAAGTAATCAAAGGAGTATAAATGATCCTAGAGGAAGCCAAGTACATTGACAAGAACAATTTATCCAAACTTTTCCACTTGGCACCCAAATATAAAAAAGTGTCAAATTCAGCTTTTTCCCCGTCTCTCAGGCCATTGACATTTAGATGAAGGTTTCAACACAACCTTGTTTTCTCACTGAAGTTCTCCTTCAGTCGCAGTTTGCTCTTAAAAGGTGGTTGGGTCTTGTTTTGGAACAAGTTTTCTTTCGCACTACAAGGACTGTTGTCACAGGTTGGGGGTGTTCGTGAGGGTTTTTAGTGTGTGTTGCAGCCTGTGTAAGAGAGTGTGTGTGTGACTGAGGAGAGGTGTGTCTGCAGGCTGAATGTAACATAAAATTTTTTTTAAATGGGCTGACAAAAGAAACCAACAAAAGCCTTCACGCCTTCGTCTCTGCTTTGACTCTGGGACCGGAGCGTCTTATATGGCGAATCTACCTTCTCCAGGATGATCTGTCCACTGCGAATAATACGCAGCTGTACTTGTCTCAGATATTTCAAGTTCGCGAAGTGCCTGTTCAAACCGAAAAAGGACGCACCCCGATCGGATCCCGTCTTATTGCTGCCACTCTTGCTCCCGTGCATCATGAACGGTGCTCCCATGCTCCACTTTAACTACCAATGCACTTGTGCACTGCAAAACCTGCCCACCTATGCAAACCATTCAGGCTGGACTATGACATCCCATTTTGTTTTGTTTTTTCTTTCAAGAAACATTAACTGAATCAAGAGGCAAAATGATAGTAATGTTAAAGATACCAGCAGACTGCAGCGTCAGCTTAAAAACACATGTCCTAAAGGAGGAGGAAACGCCACATCAAACCACGTATGGCAACGACATGCACATGCAGACCCTGGCGAACTTCCCCAAAATGAAACCAAACAGCCAAAATTCAGAGTCGCAGTTGTATAGATTTTGAAAGCGATCCACTTTCGAGGGTCGTTTGCAGACTCTGCTGGCGGCAGGTGCGAGTTGCGACGACACAGACCTCCCCCTGTGAACTACGAGGGCCTGGGATGATGGGAAAGTCTAGAGCGAGAGGTGCCGCGTCCACCGAATTCATGGGGTTGAAATACAGCTTTGACATTTTGGGCTTATCAGAGAAACATGGGAAAAGATGTAAAAAAACAAACAAAAAAAACAAATCTGATTGCCAATGGCATACAGGTATTTTTCCTCTCTTCCAGTGTTTATTTCATCAGGAAGAAATGGTCATTTTCATTGAGGCCTCGATGTCTGTTCGCAGTCATCGTGCTCTTTAATACATCACGCTTTGCCCTTCGAGGCAGTCGTTCAGGTCGTAGTTTGAATGGCACGCTCAGCTGGACCCTTCGTTTGCAGTGTAACGTTCCCTCGACATTTCGCTGGAGCTCCGCAGGCGGCAGATCCATCCAAAGACGCGAGTGCAGGTTTCTTCCACAGTGCCTTGCTGTATATTGTGTTCACTTACTTTGTTTTCAACGCGTGGTTCCCTTTTTTTTTTGGTATAATGTGCAATGTTATATATTATATAATCATGTGGCTGTACATTTTATACTGTAAGTCTTTGCCTTCTGTTGTTTATCCTGAATGATGACCACATGCTGGTTTTCTCGAGATTAAAAAAAAAAAATCTTGTATTTTTCTCTAGCCATCCAACTGACTGTGGATCTTATACACAATACTGGTATCTTGTTTTTTTTTAAATCTGGATTAGTTGTGTTATGTATTGAAAGGTTGATTCTAACAATAAAAGGTAACATATTTGGTCTGAAGGTGCAGTCGGTTACATCTTTTCCTTATTCGACGCTATTTTAACGTTAAGTAGTTATTTGAGTGGTTTGTAATCATTTGTCTGAGATTAGTTTTGCACCAGAGACCCGAGACATAGGGCAGTGTCACCCCGCTATAAATGGAGGAACCCTGCCTGTCTGTCTATCCATCCTTCGATTTCTTCGACAACCCCTCATCCAGTCGGCTTCAAACGCCACAGGTGTGTTCCTGAGTGGGCCACTGCGTCGGTGGAACGTCAAAAGTTTTTACCATCTGTCAGACTCTTTATGATAAATGCAGTACAGTCTCTTGACTATAAAGCCAGGAATCTCTATCTGTCTGTCTGTATCTCGATTTTCTCAACAACCGCTCATTCGATCAGCGTCAAAGTTGGCGGCGGTATCCATTGTATTGCTTCTCCTGCAACAACGCTGCATATTCTCCATAACGGACATGACTTGGACATGGACAGCGGATGAGACTTAAAACTATACTGAGTGTCTGCATGGGCAGTCATGTTCTCACCTGCAGTCAGATCGTACAGGCATAATGCCGATCCTACTGCCGGATGTCCAATGCATGTGGTTTAGGTATGGTTAAAATTCTACAACTAAAACACTACAACTAACACAGGTTAGGGTAAGAACATAGCTGCTGGTGATGGAAACGCAATCTCTCATGGAAATCAGACTTGGTAAACACCCAACCACCACTCTGACCACACCGTCACCTTCTGCTGTGCTATGTATTGAGGCACTGAAGATCGTTAATCTTCACAACTGAACCAGCTGGGTTCAGGCCAGCGGACGACTAAAGCCTCGACATGATGAGCTGTTTTTTTGGAAGCTATCTGAGATCTGATCACAAACTAAACATGAGTCTGTCCCTGACCATCTTCATTCCTCAAGTATTTCACGGAACCATAGGTTCTTTCGCTTTACATTGTCTTAATGTAAAGCGCAAACTCAACTCTGCATGACAGAGGGTTTTACGTCTGCCCCTCTCCAAGAACATCCATGCTTCTAGCTCCATTTGTGAATCAAAAGTGTAACGATCTTGCTCCATAGTCTGTGAAATGGTCAAAAACTCCACAGGATACCTTTAAGAAAATTGAACTGCAGTAACCCTACATTGATCAGCAAGAGGCAAAATGTACCTGACTGACAGTTCAATTCAGTACCTGGCGAGCGTCACGGAGCTCACATCCCTCCAGGACTGTGCTCAGGCTGAAACACCACTACTCTCACAGGGACAGTGACCACTCAAGTCCAAAACAGGGTTACCATGGCAACACTGCGATACCTCTGAATCAAACTGGCGCAGTGTTACAGGGTTACCATGGCAACACTGCGATACCTCTGAATCAAACTGGGCGCACTGTCACAGGGTTACCATGGCAACACTGCGATACCTCTGAATCAAACTGGCGCAGTGTTACAGGGTTACCATGGCAACACTGCGATACCTCTGAATCAAACTGGTTTGGTGGTATCAGGGTTACCATGGTAACCTGCCCTGCAGTGTTACCATGGTAATGGACAACATCCAAATCAAACTAGTGCAGTGTTACTATGGTAACTTTGGAGAATCAAATTAATGCAGTGCCCGTGTCATCAGAGTCCTTTGTGACATCATCGGTGACATCACAACTTTGCGGGGGGGGAGGTTGTAAATAGAACCCATTCCGACTGACAGGTTGTTGTTTTTTTGACAATGCCTAGCAGACGCAGACAGGCTTCTCGACCCGTTCGCAGACGCAGACGGGCTTCTCGCCCCGCCCGCAGGCGCAGGCGACCCAGTCGGGCCCCAGCTCGCAGAGGGAGGAGAGTCGCCCCACGAAGGTTCTAAGCAAACTCAGTAAACATTTGTTAGCATTAAAAAAGACATTGAACCTCTGCAAAACATCCTCTCAGAAATTAATGATGTGGAATTGCCAATGGCCCTGAAGCTTTCATTGACACAAGTGCAGTGTCTTGTCAAGCTGGAGCTTCACATCTGATGTGTCTTCAGTCAAATTCAAAAGAAAACAGGGTTACCATGGCAACACTGCGATACCTCTGAATCAAACTAGCGCAGTGTTACAGGGTTACCATGGCAACACTGCGATACCTCTGAATCAAACTGGCGCAGTGTCACAGGGTTACCATGGCAACACTGCGATACCTCTGAATCAAACTGGCGCAGTGTTACAGGGTTACCATGGCAACACTGCGATACCTCTGAATCAAACTGGTTTGGTGGTATCAGGGTTACCATGGTAACCTGCCCTGCAGTGTTACCATGGTAATGGACAACATCCAAATCAAACTAGTGCAGTGTTACTATGGTAACTTTGGAGAATCAAATTAATGCAGTGCCCGTGTCATCAGAGTCCTTTGTGACATCATCGGTGACATCACAACTTTGCGGGGGGGGAGGTTGTAAATAGAACCCATTCCGACTGACAGGTTGTTGTTTTTTTGACAATGCCTAGCAGACGCAGACAGGCTTCTCGCCCCGTTCGCAGACGCAGACGGGCTTCTCGCCCCGCCCGCAGGCGCAGGCGACCCAGTCGGGCCCCAGCTCGCAGAGGGAGGAGAGTCGCCCCACGAAGGTTCTAAGCAAACTCAGTAAACATTTGTTAGCATTAAAAAAGACATTTAATCTCTGCAAAACATCCTCTCAGAAATTAATGATGTGGAATTGCCAATGGCCCTGAAGCTTTCATTGACACAAGTGCAGTGTCTTGTCAAGCTGGAGCTTCACATCTGATGTGTCTTCAGTCAAATTCAAAAGAAAACAGGGTTACCATGGCAACACTGCGATACCTCTGAATCAAACTGGCGCAGTGTTACAGGGTTACCATGGCAACACTGCGATACCTCTGAATCAAACTGGCGCAGTGTTACAGGGTTACCATGGCAACACTGCGATACCTCTGAATCAAACTGGCGCAGTGTTACAGGGTTACCATGGCAACACTGCGATACCTCTGAATCAAACTGGTTTGGTGGTATCAGGGTTACCATGGTAACCTGCCCTGCAGTGTTACCATGGTAATGGACAACATCCAAATCAAACTAGTGCAGTGTTACTATGGTAACTTTGGAGAATCAAATTAATGCAGTGCCCGTGTCATCAGAGTCCTTTGTGACATCATCGGTGACATCACAACTTTGCGGGGGGGGAGGTTGTAAATAGAACCCATTCCGACTGACAGGTTGTTGTTTTTTTGACAATGCCTAGCAGACGCAGACAGGCTTCGACCCGTTCCAGGCAGAGCAGGCTTCTCGCCCCGCAGGCGCAGGCGACCCAGTCGGGCCCCAGCTCGCAGAGGGAGGAGAGTCGCCCCACGAAGGTTCTAAGCAAACTCAGTAAACATTTGTTAGCATTAAAAAAGACATTTAACCTCTGCAAAACATCCTCTCAGAAATTAATGATGTGGAATTGCCAATGGCCCTGAAGCTTTCATTGACACAAGTGCAGTGTCTTGTCAAGCTGGAGCTTCACATCTGATGTGTCTTCAGTCAAATTCAAAAGAAAACAGGGTTACCATGGCAACACTGCACTATTTTAAGGGTAGTGCAGTGTTAACGAGGTTACCATGGTAGCACTGCACTACCTTTAAATTAAACTAGCACAGTGGTAGTAGGGTCACCTTGGTAACACTGTAATTTACACTGCGGTGCCCATGATATAATTTTTTTTTCCAGTTAAGACCTTTTACAACCACAGGCTTGACAGGACAAAGGAGTGAAGTACAAGTTTTTAGCAGAAAAGCCAATGCCTTTAACTGTACAAATGTATAAAACTGGACTTAATTAGATCCTCTTCCCCCTTCGGTCTCCATGTGAAAAGGCTACTACTGTCACACTAGAGAATCTTTAAGATGTGAAGTTCAGCTCTCTGAGAGATGTTACTTTCTTGCCCACAGGAGCCACTGAGTATAGCTTCCTGACCGTGCAGCTTTAAAGCCAAATGTATTTAATTTCAATTTAAAGTCAATTTGACATCAGGCAAATGGAGCCACACTGCTCTCTGTGTATATAAATATTCTTTATACATTACATCAATGTTACATTCAAAAGAAATAGAAATACAGCCAACAGCAAAAGTCACATTCAAATCATTTCTGTGCTGCAACATTGCAGCATCGTCGCTCAGCCTCCTAAGGCACCAAAAAAAATCAAATGACCCAAGTGACTTAAGTCAAGAGCAGAGCCCCAAACCCATCCATCACCCCAAGACCTGACCACAACCCAAATACCACAAGGCTCCTGGAAGCTCAGCAGAATGGCATACAGACAGATCAAAACCACAATTTCAGCAGCTGTATTTATACCAGCACAAATCATCTGTGGATACATCCTTGGTGGCAGCCCACCAACCTTCTGTCACTGAACAGGTGTTGACAAGCCAGCGTATACAGACACACACACAACTTTGAAAACATTGTTCAAAAATGTCCACATTTGCTGCTTGCATCACTGTGTCTAAAAACTCTATAGCTTTCCCACATTAGTTTGTTGATTGTGCTCATTTGTGATCTGTCTAAATTGCCGGATCCTGTATGCTCGTCCATCAAGTGCTTGCTGGGAAGTATGTGATCTCCTAAACACTAAGATTCCTTTGTACAAAACATAAAGCAGATTTGTCCCAAGGAAACATGGCGATAAAGACACAGGGCTTGTGACATGGTTCAGCAATTTAGAAAAAGATCTGTTTGTGAAACTCAAAGATATACATTCAGAATCCTGACTATAATCCTGAAAATCCAAACTTGGAAAAGAGGCTTTATCCGTAGTGTGTTGGGTCTCTTGTGTTGTGTTTTACTTTAACCAATCAGAATCCATTTTCAGTGTGCACAAGAACTCCGGTGGCAGTTGCTAAGAAGTTACCTTTTTTTTAATAATGCAAATTAAAGAAATATGCAGATTCAAGAGTTATACAGTATGTATAAGTGTACTTAAAACAACCTGCTCAGTTACATCAACCTTGCTTGTCACCATTTGTTTTGCCATGTTGCCTCATTTTGTATAAAAAAAAGTTCTGATTGGTGGACTGACTTTCCAGCTAGCGTTCCGCTACGATTTTGATTTTGATTTTGAAAATTTTTTAAGCTCGTGGACAAGTCTACACCTCAATTTAGACGAGAGCAAATCTTTATATCAGTTCTGAACACACCTTTTGGGTCTTGCTAAGACCAATTAAAGTTTTTTTACAGCATTGGTGGTAGATGTTTTCCCTCCCTTCTGTAGCCACCCAGGAAGTGTTTTCTGATGTATAATGAGTATTGTCTTCCCTTGTATGCTGGCTTGGCTTTAGAACTTTTTGTCTTGTTGCTTCAATACTGCTAAGAATTTGGCACCAATTCCATGGGAACAGAGACTGATGTTCTGAGGCAGGTGGAATTTATAAACACATTGTTGATTTCAAGAATAATTTACTCGAAATGACAGCTCTACTTGAATCCAAGTAAACTGAGGCAAAATTTTCATTCATTATTAATGTGTTATCGGAAATTTGAAGTGGGCCAACTGGACATAGTCTTCATTTTCCCTTTGCCCAGTGCCAGATTACAGTCCTTTCTAGGAATCCTCCTATGATTTAGAGTTACATATCAGTTCCTTTCTATTGAATTATAGGAAACTGTGTAACCGTAAAATAAAGTGTTACCAGAATATTCAAAGATATTTTAAGAAACTATGTCTAACTTTCCATTAGCCTTGATGCTGCTTAATGTTTCATGTCATGCGGTAATTCTCTGATTACCAGCTTGTTCGTGTCAACATCCCAGATCATAATTACAGCTGGGAAAATTTGATTTCCCACACATCCAACTTCGCACCAAATAATGCAGAAGTGTCTTAAAAAGCAAGCTTGGATGCACCAAATCAGTTCATTAATACCAAATTTAAGGGATATAGCCCTATATTGACCATGCCATCGTGAAATTCAATTATCAGATTTACAACGTTTGCTTACACGAATCGCAAAATCAGATCATCTTTCCCATCATTATATTCTATCCCACAGGACACAAATGCGGCACAACAGTCTGGAAAAAAAGGAGACGTGTGGTTCATGTCTTTCTGTATCTAAGAATCCAGCATAAGGGCAACAACACCACTTGTGAGTTGATTTAACTGTTGAGATTGTTTTGAGGACCGGCCCCAGAGCAGAGACTCAATTCTAATTTATTTGGAAAATCTGCAAAAAAAACAAAAAACAAAAAACCACAGTGTGTGTAATCCCAGCAAAACTCAAGACTGTTACCATCAAGTGCAAACCATCAGATGTTTTGTTCCTGCATAAATATCACCTGGTGTTACACCGAAGTTACACGAATGACAACCTCTCCCGAGTCCGTGTCCTGGCTGAGGTTGTTTCGGGGCACTAGGCTTGGACAGAGGGGGGCCAAACAGAGGCAGGTCCATGGCTGCGCCCCCAGCTGGGTGGCGTGCAAGGGGCCGTTGGGCCCAAAGGTGGCCAGGGGCAACCAAAGCGTCCGGGGGGCCAACGAGGAATGACCGGTGCTCGTCTCCTCCATGTCCTTGGCCTTATCGTAGCTCTGAACGTCCCAGTGGAGGTTTACGGCCCGCCAGCGCATGAAGACGTTGTACACCGCCGTCCCCTCATGGACAATCAAGCCTGTCACAACCACAAAAATGGACGCATTAGAAGGAAATGTTGATCCTCTGATACTGTTTAAAATCTTATGCATCATCACAGTCATTGTCAAGCTCCAGGCAATGTTCAGTGTCAGATTCTTTTCTTCTTCTTTACCCTGAACATGTCTTATTCTCTTCCACCTCAGTTTATGGTGATAACGATAAAACAGGATTTATGCAAAGGCCTGGCTCAAACCCAGTTGGTTCCCTGGTTCCCTGGTTCCCTGGTCATCTCGTAATTGCAGTGGGAATCACTGTGTTTTTAAAGTTTTCTGCAGTATCACAGTAATACAGTGATAAAAATGTAAACAGCTAGAGGCTAATAAATAAATAAATGAATAAATAAATGAAAACAGGTCTCAAGTTTTAGCCCACAGCGTTACACCCTGAATCCATGGCAACATCATCAGGGGTCATTAAATCAGATGCTGGAGGTAAGACGTCAATATCGGCCTTACAAATGTCTAGATGTGTGGGATGAGACGGATTGTCCATTTGATAGGTGACTGTGGTCCCGAGGGACCTAAGGCAGCCCCAATATCCCTGATAATTATTGAACCATTTACACTGCCACGTTTTCTGCCATCAAACACCTCCTCAACTTCTAGAAGTATCTCAGTGTAAGGTTGTGTTATACTGTATGTTGGCCCTTTACCTGCAGCAAAAGATGAATGACACCAAACAGCAAAATGGACCCGAAAAGCCAAATAGTTCAACTACAACTACGCAGATTACTAGTATTTGATGGATAATTGACCCCAGAGGATCAGTGTTTGGCGTCTTTTGCATTCTGCTGTGGACAGCGGCCTTAATCATGCCCGTCCTCACCTATGCAGACCAGGTCCATGAAGCCATACATGCCGTAGCAGATCTGGAAGAGGACGTCCCGGCGCTGCCAGACAGCCTGCGGGCTGAGAGCCGACCACAGCAGCCAGGAGATGCTGGCCACCAAAAAGAGAGAGCCCAGGAACACGGCGATGATCTGCACCTTCTCCACCAGGGTGATGGTGATGGACTGCCACTGCAGACAGGAGAGAGGAGGCGACACATGAGACGGGCTGATGACGACGTACGGTACACAGGTCCTTCCCCGGCGCCCTCCAACCACCAGCCACGTGGCTGTCCCAGAACCCGCACAGATGAGGAAATTCACGTCTGCCGTCTTTATGGTCGAGGTCTAAAACTACATGGTCTACTTTAACCGTGACAGGACACCCCCCCCCCCCCCGAAAAAATCAAACCAACACTGACTTTTGGTCACGGCATACCCACCTGTTCATGCCCCCCCCCCCGACAAAGAGCGACACACACCAATGACGGGATGGACGAGCCTCAATGCTATGCTTCCCAAGTATATTACAGTAGCAATACAACTGACCCTCGCCCTGCCAGGAAAACCACATCAGCCAGAACAGGACATGTCATGACAGAGGGCTGGTACATAAACTGATGACCACGCTGCCCTGGGACTTGACAAAAATCTCCCAGAAGGAGATGAAGGTGGCTGAGAAGATTTTGGGATTTACACGTCAGCACCGAATCAATAACAAGAGGAAAAGGAGATGAAAAAAAGAAAGTGCCGGATAAACTCGGTAAAATAACTTGGGCTCAGAAAATTGTTGATGCCGAGCGGATGACCGTGAGGCTGCGTGTTTGTACGGTCAGCCGACGGCTCAAGTCCCATCCAGAGCGAACAAATCTGAAAAGGGCCTGAGAGTTCCTCCGTGAAGGGAAACGATTCCTGGCTGCGGATATTTTTAAGCATCAAGACCATCTGTCTGTTGAGCTCTCGGACAGGGAAGGTGGGGCCTGAGGGGATCCTGTCGCTGCAACCTGACATCAGAGACCTCGGGAGGAAACGCGACGACTCCGCCGGCTCGCAGACGGCGCCACTCTTGCCTCACAGCGATCATTGTTTCCGTGTTTTCTCAAGAATAAAAACCCCTTTGCCATGTTACCTTAGATGCACCGCAGCTTTCGTTCAATTCAGTTGACTGGAAATCCCTGAAAAGGAGTGTGACTCCCATTTCCACAAAGACAGAGGGTGCCAAAGAAGTGGACGAGAAAAAAAAAGGCCAAAAATCGGCGGAAAAATTTTCAGTCCCCACAATACATCCTGCCCTGTTAAGATGCTCGCGTCTTCTAAAGAGATTACTCACGTGCATAGGTCATGGGATTTGTTTCAGTTTTGTTTGAAATGTCAAGTATCGCTTATTATTATCACCTCGGGCATTTTGCTGCTAATGCGGGGGCCGTGTTTTTTCGCTTTATCACTGTGGCCGAAGCCGTGCAGCCGCGCCGCCGGATGGATTGAAAGTTTGGATTCTGCTCGTTTGAGATAACAGCTGCGCTCCCACTGCGAGCGGAGACTTAAATCACATTAATGAGGTCAGAGTGTGCGCCTGTGACAGATCTGTCCACCTATTTCTACATTTTATGAGCGATGAGCCATTATTAGGGAGCGATAATTATTTAGAGGGCTAAGGCGAGGAAGGGAAATCTACATATTTATAGAGTTGCTGCGCTCATGAAATTGAGTTTGTTTGTCGTCACCTTTTTTCCGTGAACCAGCTTTTACCAGTTCGGCTCTGCGTGGCTTTTTTTTGTTTTTTTTTCCTTCACCAGTGAGTGTTTCTGAGTATAAATCTCACCAGTGGGTCGATACCGAGATTGTAAAAACAATCTTCTGTTGATGCCTCCGTAATAATTTAGAGAGCGCACTGCTATGGGGGGGATCGCTGTGAAAAGAAAAAAAAACCTTAAACTGAAGATCAGATTTTTCATGAAGAGGTTCACTTGTTTTTTTTTGGTGTTTTCCCCGATAATCTCTGAATCTCACCCACATAAAATACATTCAGTTAGTTTTCATATGACTGCAGCGTTTTATGTGAAAATCTGACAGCCCAGTATTTCTAGCATGAAGGTTACTCCTGTGTAGGCTGTTCTAGCATCTCCAAAAAAAAAAGCCCAAAAAACTGCTGTCCGCCTTTTCACGGAAGCTTGAGTTTTTTGTCTGATTAGAAACCATCAAACCGGCCTCCGGGATTTCGGAGTCCTCGAGCGTGACGACCTCAGGGCGTCATTTTTACAGGAGCTTAACGATCGACTCCCCTCCTTTCCGTTTATCTCACAAGTAGGTGAGGCTTCGCTAGACTTCACGTACAATAATCTGTAAAAACAACACATTTCTCTTTACTCAGAAATAATTGACCTCCATTTGGAGGTTTTGCTGCTTAAGTGTCTGTATCCAGTCTCCTTCGGCGGGACAGAAAACTCTCTAATCCCCTTTTTGAAACATTTTTAGAAAGATACTGGCAAATAAAAATAGGAGGGCTATGAAATGACCTATTTTATCATTTACCTTGGAGGGATTGCAGTCATTTGCCAGTTGAAATAATCCAATTGCACATAATACCTTATGGCCTCGGATTTGATAAACACTAATTAATTCAATTATTGTTAACATCCCTGCAATCAAGCATCTCGAAACCCCTTCTACTATCCGTTAGTCAAGTTGTTACATTTTCTTAAGATGTGGGCACTTTTAACAAAAAAAAACAAAAACAAAAATGAAGCAATATCTGCTTTTTTGCAAATTTTTTTCCCCTTAATTCTATTTTTTTTCCTTAATAATAATAATTTTTTTGAATATAGAAACTACAGGTGCTCCTTTCAACTCTCTCATTTAATATTTTTATTAGGATGAACATCCTGTGGCGATGCTGATACTGTGACGGCGTTTTCCAGATAAGAAGGTAGGCCGGTGTGCATCCTACCTGCCACGGCCGCTTCATGTTGATGGCGATGATGTGGAAGCGGTAGCAGCAGAGCTCGCAGGTCCAGCAGCCGCGCTCGCTGATCCACTTCAGCAGGCAGTGCTGGTGGGTGTAACGCACCGAGCCATCGCACCGACAAGGGTTCAGCAAGTCGCCCTGGGGACCAGAGACAGGGGGCAGAGGTCAGGCGAAAGCAGGGGGGTTGGGGGGGGTGGGAGTGATTCGATAAAGGCAAGTGAAGAAGACAGGCAACAAATAATAATAAAACGTACAACATGACTGTCAGGAAATGTCCTGTCCTACTGTCAGATAAATACCTTATAAACACGATTTCATGATTCTTTGGCCGGAGGCTCTACAGCCTCTACGCCGTTCACGGTGGGCAAGAGGTAAAGTACGGCCCCCGACTGGCAGCACTTGCTTCCAACATCAAAATCGGACATGTGATTCAGTGAGAGAAACACTAGTTACGCCTGCTGGGCATAAGGCCCACGGCTGCTGAAACAAGATGCCGAGGAAATTGAGGGCGTTCCCATGAACGGCAGGGGAGACTCGGACTGTGTCCCGGCCCCAATGATCGGCGTAGAGGAGCCGGGTTTCTACCGGTGTCGTCACGTGAACGGCCGCAAAGAAGCTGCCCCTCTGCATATGGTCGGCAACGTCGGGTGGAAGCAGGCGGCATGGTAAACACTGAAGCCGCCCTGGAGCAAAGGGCTCATCCCACAAGTTACCGGACACCCGATATCCTCACATCTAGTCAGTTGTTTCCATACTTTTGACCACTCCCCGTAGCACCAGTGACAGACTGACCCTCAGGATCTAATCAGGAAGAGAGAGAGAAACTATCTGCTTTTGGATCAATGCGAGAACTGTCTCCCCAGCATTAATCTGACGTCCATTTTCAGGGCCTCTGTGGCAACTTTCCCATTATCTAAAAAAATCCCAGCTTTCAGGCCCCAGTTTGGCCTTTTCGCGTGGCAGCTCATACATCAAGGAAAATGCAGGACTTGTTCAAGCAGAGGTCTTCGCCGGCATCGGTCGGACCAGCGATCATTTCTCAAAGCTATAACGCTCGCGGATATTAACGGCTGGAAGCAGTGTGACATTAATCAGTACGGCCGTATTTATTCGTTCTGATTGCACCCCCCCGCCTTCCCCAAGCAGCTGTTACTGTAGCCTTGACCTCCCATCTGGGCGGTGAGTGGCATATTAATCGTATATTAAGTTCAGCGATCCGGGCGCTCGTTTTTCTTCGTGTCTCGTTAACCTCATGGGCTTGAAAAAAAAAAAGGACCTCGGAGGCTTTCACGTAAACGAACGGACACAGGTCAGCCGCAGCACTGAAGCCGCAACTCACAAGACCAACATCAAGGAATATTTTAATATGCTTCTGAATTCTCTGAGGGGGCATTCAATTAACTCAAGGCCTCTCACTAGTTTTTTTGCAGCACTTTCAACGGCAGGATTGTTTTGTCCAAAAAAAACTGTAGTAATGGACAAAACGGTCTCAAAGCGATGTCCATTTACTAACTTTTTGCAGATCACAGTTTTAATCCACAGAGGGGTTTCTGCAGCCAAAAGCCACCATAGAAGCTAGTATCTGGACCATGAGTTAGAATATTTTGTCAAAGAACTGCAATAATCGCTGTCTGCAAACTTCGTCAAACCAATGAGGACCATGAGATGTAGCTGAAAGCCCCGGAAAAAGACTCCGCTGGCATCTATGCTGGCAGCAGTTGTCAACTGCCAATTCAACAAACAACTGAACACAAATTTGAAATGAAGACAGAGAGGTCCTGAAATCAGTAGAAAGTTTATACCCTGTGATCACAACCGAGCAAACTCGATCCGCCGCAGAGTAGGGACTTGAAGCTGCTGAGAAATGTGTAAGTGGACATTGAGCTGGAGACTGAATTGTCAGCCGCTGTGTCCAAAGTTAGGAATGAAAACTGTAAGGTTCAAACCACAATTCCCCCTTTGTTTTCGTGGCTCAAACGGTGCTGGTTCTCAAACGTTGCTGGTTCTCAAACGGTGCTGGTTCTCAAACGGTGCTGGTTCTCAAACGGGGCTGGTTCTTAAACGGACGGGGCCAGGTTTAAGGGACATTTGATCTAGATTCAAAACAGCAAGCGACTGATGCCGATTGCGTTTTTTCTCCCCTTTGAATAACATCTTATTACCACTCTGTCCTCTCAGATGTGAATATTTAAAGTGTCGAATTTCTGTTTCGCAATTTTCCTGATAACCGGTGAGCTCGCTCAGCCTGCGGGCTTCGTATCAAAATCAAATAGCAGTCTGGACCTGGAGGCAGTGCTATTAGATTAGCTCTGCTAATAGGCTAGAGCCCACGTTCGGGAGACAGGATATTCACTTAGGCATTTACTGCCCCGACTCCTCTCTTTCCCTTAGCCTCCGGCGGGGCTGATTCGTCCCTCACCGAGCCTCGCCGCCACGCATGCACCAAACAGGCCTGCGGGGTGTCAGATTTCAGAGATGGTGGTGCAGAGCGTCCGCTCGTCCCCGCCGTTCCACATCTGTCCGTCCAGCTCCGGGAAGATGAGCAGACAGTTAGACGGATGCATCACTTGGGGGACGATGGTTATTACAAACAGGATATGATTTGGCCATCGTCATCCACCTCTGACATGATGCGGTTTGTTCCATTGCACACCGACTGTACAGCTGACCAATATTACCTTAGTTGTCTATGGGACGACCTTGACATGATATGACTCTATTAAATGAAATCATGGTAAAAGGTGATTTATCACTGTTAGGAAATCATGAAAACTTGCACCCTATAAAGGGAACTTCAGTGTAATTTCATTTCTGTTTCTGGCTTCCCTCTTCTCGTGTTTTATGGTATCAGGCTCTGACAAATGTGGATTTTTAAATCTGGATTTAAGTTGCAAAACCAAAATTTGGATTTTTTTTAATTTTTTTTTTTTTAAAGGGATCCGGGAAAAAAAAACCCAGAGAAAAGTTCTTTTTCACAGCATGAAAGAAAATCCTTAAATGGAGAATTTAGAGGTCCACAGGTCTCCTCAAACCGAGCTTGACGAAAACAGCTGGCAGCACTTCCTTTAATTTAATCCTTTAATTTAGAGAAACACAGCTAAGCAGTGAAACAAATGAACAGATTTACAACAAAACATTATTTGGATGCTAAACAGATTGTGAACATATCATAAGGATAAACTGATGTTGATGTCCAAGGTCCAGAAACCTGCTTCTGCTTTGATCTGTAGTGTCACATCACCTGTCAAAAGCATAAAAACTGCAAATGAGTAGTGCAGCGCATTTTCTGCACTTTGGAATGAGCTGAATTAACATGATCGCTCCTGAGAACTGTCAGGACAGTCTGACCTCTGACCCTGTAACTCCTTACTATACCACTATGTGTGTAAATTGAAAAGCCCCACTCAGGATCTTTTGTCCTATACGGATCTGTTGGAATGATATTAAGTTTGCTGGTAGACTAATATGAGGCAAAATGATCATTTGCACAAAAAGAGGGAATCGTTATTTGCCTTATTAAATTTTCCCAGTGCACTACCAACGATTTTGCAACCCACCTCCTGAGCTAATAGCTCTGTTTTCATGAGTAACCAACACATGACACCTAACAGTTAACAGTCAACTGGGAAGCAGGAAAACATGAAGGTGGGAGCTGGTATTAAACTTGGGGTTTGCCAAAAAGAGAAAATATCTACGTCACTATAGAGTTTGAGCTGTATAGCGCATGAGGCTATAAAGGTAGAGGCTTTTTTTAGCAGAGTTTGAATTCATCAGTCTTAATTTATATGGAACAAATGACAAATCAAAGGCGGTTTTAGAGGGTCTTAAAAAAAAAATCAGAATCTGTTGTCATTGAGAATCAGGCCACTTTTTGCCTCAGTCAAGACGAGTCGCTCTGAATTTTTAAGACGTAAAGCTCGTTACGAGGACTGGTGGGAAACGGACGTCGCCCACGTCCGATTGTTAATCCGGATCCCAGGCTGAGCTGAAAAGTTTGGCTCTGTGTGTCAGCAGTCAGTTGTTCCCCAAACGGAGGTTCTGCTGAGTACCGGAGTGGGCCGGGCATCAGGGTCATTAACAAAATGAGGAATTGTTTAACGTCATTGCAAACTATGTCGGAAACCCAATTAGGATTATCTAAATAATTATCAATTTGGTCAGATTTAACAAATAAATCTTGGAAAAAAAAGGTTCCAAATACGTGACGTGGATCTGTTTTACAACTAGGTTGTTTTTTTTAATGTAACCTGAATTGGTCGTTTCAGGGTCAAGGTGCAACCCAGTGGCCGTGGAGGAAGTGGCGACGGTTTAAGTCACCTTCCCCCCAGTGTGCTGTGGTTCCACCTTTCCTGATATTGCACCATATTAGCTCATTCTATCCAACTGCTTTTAGTTTTTTTCCCCTACTGGGATCGTACATGTTTTTATGTGAACTTCTCATTGGAGGCTGCCCTAAAAAAAAGGGGGGGGGGGGGTTACCACCAGCTGATAACGTTTTTCCAACAATTGGTTGATTATTTGTCTTGGGGAAAAAAAGCGTTGGAAAATAATGAAAGCAAACCGATGATGATATACGTTTTCCTTCAGTAAAAAGGTGACGTCATCAAATTGTTCACTTTGTCCAAAATCACCTTATTATCATATATATATATATAAACAGTAAATTTTCAAAACTGATAAAGATGCAGCCAGTTTAAAAAACAAACAAACATCTGAAACCGTTCTATCTATGATTAAACTATCGAAGGAGGAACTTTTACCTGCCAGGTTTGCCCACTATCGGTGGACTGGATGGAAGTTTTGCCACGAAGGCAAGATTTTGCAAACTGTTAATTTAAGTTCATGTAAATCAGATGTCACGGATGGAGGTAAAGTAATGACATTCCCTGTTATGCCGGGGGCCTTCTGAGGGGCCCTAAAGGGCTCCTGGGGGTCTCCCACTGGTGTGCTTTAGTGAGGGCACCTAGCTCAGCTTTTTTTCATAGCCTCCTGTTTTGATTTTGTTAAAGATCAAGTCGACACAGATCTTTTCTATTCTGGTTCTGGCTCCGGTTCCGCTGAAATCAATCCGGTCGAACCTGTTTTCGAGCCTGTGAACTGTGACGCCTCCACCGGGCAGGTTCACCTCTGTTTCTTTTCTTTTCCTCCTTAAAGATTACACGCGTTGCTGCTGTCAGCCAATCAGGGTCCAGTAGCCCACTGAGAGGACCGAGCCCTCGCGTTCATTCAAATGAACTCTACTGTCACCATTCACAAAACCGGGGCTTCTAATGTGATAACGCAGGAGACGCGCCGGTGTCGGACCCGCGAACGGCCTCACCTGCGTGTCGTGGCGCATTTACCTGCTCTGCGCCTTGGAAGCAGATCCGGCAGCTGGGAGTGGGGATGCAGGTCTCGCTGCTGCAGTTTGAATGCATCGCCTGTGTCTTGCACGACGCGCCCCCGACCGCCCCATCCTCAGTCGAAATATTGGCCCCGTTGTCCTCCCCGTCCAAATCCTCCGCGGCCCCCCCGCATGCGTCCCCGCAGCCCCGGCCCTCCCGGCAGCCCTCTCCTTCCTCCTCCTCCTCCTCGTCCTCCTCCTCTTCTCCCCGCTCTGCCTCGTCCTCGTCGCCGAGACGCGGACGTCCTTGGGAGCCGTGCGGGTCGCCTTCCTCCCAGGTGTGGCGGTGGGCGACGGCGGCGCCTCGACTCGCCTCTGCCTCCTCTGTGCTCATGATGAAATGAAAAGTCGAAATAAAATTGCATAGATGCCACCCGACGGTTCTTACACGGTATCCGCCACCGCCGCCACGCAGGGATGCGCCGCAGCCTCCGGGCTTCCAGATTACGGCGCTGTGGGCGAACACGCCTGCGTTCCGCGGACTCCGAACCGCGGAGCCCTGCTCCGGTAACCCGAACCTACGGCGTGGCACCCCGGCGGTGCTGCGGACCGGCAGCCGAGTCCGCCCGGCGCTGCGGCCCGTCGGTCGGCTGAAACCGCCCTACGCGCTCCGGAGACCCGGGGAGCATCTCCAGGCAGCCTCCATGCATCGCACCGGGACTCGACCGTCCTGAAGCGCTGGATTCCCCCCTCTTCCTCTTCCCTTCCCTCCCCGTCCTCCCCCTCCGCCTCCGCCTCTTTAGTCCCCGTCGAGGAAGCCGACGGCTGCACGGCAACGTTAGGGCAACAGTCTTCTGACGGGACAACCCGGGGTGACACCCCCACCCCCCTCTCGCCCCCTGCACCTCCTGATGCGTATTCACCCACCTGAGGGGCTCTTGAGCGAGAGTCCCTCAAGTCAGCTGCGAGTTCTCCGATGAGTCTCTCGCTCTCAGGAAGCAGAGAAGACCATTTCCCGGGAGAGATGACCAATCAATCACATTATTATCCCATTAATATGATGGAGGAGATAACCTTCCAGACCCGATGCAGAGCCGCCTATAACAAAGAGAGGAGCTGCTGCCTATTCACAGCAGCAGCTGCAGCAGCTGCTGATCGGTCCGTCAGGTTAAGGCCACAGGGTTTTTCTTTTAGGGAATTCTTGGTGTAGCTGAGCGATCACAGGGTCCCTGGAAGGGGTCTTAGTTTTAAAGTTTTGCCACTTAATGGGCATCTGATGGTGATCAGGGGTAGGACAGTCTCCTCAAAGCTCCTGTGAGTAAGGAAGAGGTTTATCATGATGATTTACATGATGGATCTCGGGCCTGTTGGTAGGTGCCTATAACACGTCCGCCCCGCGAAGGAAGGTTTGCGCTTATACAACAAGCAGCAGGGTCACTGGTCAAAAAGACCACATCTTAAAAAGCCACGGCGAAAATGTGCCTTTCTGATGCTGAGTCTTCCAAATCAGCAAGAATGTGCCTGATAGGGATCACAATGAAATGAGGCTCAAATAATTTTACAATGATTCGAGCAACCAAGTCTAGCTGTTACTGATTGCTTAAATCGGTTGTTTTCTAAATGGGTTTCCTCTTGTGGGGGTCCCCACAATAAATCTAGTACCAGTTATCAACAGACACTATTAGGGATCAACTGTTTAGTCTATAAAACAAAAAATGTGCTTACTTTGTCCAATCAAGCCAAAAAAAACAACAAAAAACACAATTATTCTATTTACAGTGATACGACACAGTAAATTTCTGAGTTGTGACGCTGTAACAAAATATTTATTATTTTCACACATTATTTAATCAAGTGAGTCCTGTCCAACACCAGTTATTCTCTACGGCCCGGTGCAGAGTCAGCAACCAAAAAAATCCTCCACTGTGGGCCACAGTCCCACCAATGGTGGTTAAACTGAATTACAAAATATCAAAAGAACAAAAAAGAAAAAAGGCAGTTTGTGGCCCACGGATGCTGCAGAGGCTCAAACAACAGTTAGATTCCCGGAGCACGATCGGGTAAGAAACTTTTTATCGCTGCCAAACAGCTGCAGTCTGGGCAGGTTAGACAAATGAGCATTGCTGGAGCAGAATACACAGTTAAAAAAAAAAGAAAGATAGGAAACATGGGTGTTGTATCAGCTTTTCAATACAGGTAAAGAGAGACAGAGAAACAACAGAGTTCGCGCTTGAATCTGCAGCTCGTGTTAACATCTGGAAGAGCTGGGTTTTGAATGTTCCAGATGAAACATTAAAACATCCGTTCCCCTTCCGACGAGAACCCTTAACCAAACTTCGACCCCTTTTTAGGCTTCCTTGCCGGTTGGAATCCCTGGACCGCACGAATGGGTCACGGTTCGCCCGGCGCTACAAACCTTCCTGGGAGGGGGCGTTCAAGCCCGTCGTGCTCAGCATCTGAGGGGAAGCAGAGTCCGAGCGGAGAGGGCAAGTGTCAGCCGGGTATCTGCCCAAAGCTTAGGCCTGGTCTGACGTGAAAACACATCTCAACTCCAACAGGACTGATTTCTCTCCCCACTCTGCTAAAGGTATTCGATGGCCCTGGGAAACTGCCCAGTACCATTCCGGGCTTTTTTGATAATAGGACTCGAAAGGTCTAAAATTATTACCATGACCTCCTTCGCTGTTGCCCTGTATCTTATTATCAACCTCAAAATGGACCCGATAATAAAGTTGGAGGAGCCTCAGCTGGCAAATCATTTGTCGGAGGAAACTGCTTTTCCAAGAAGAATCTTCTTCCTCCCTCTCTCTCTCGTTTTTTTTTTTTTTTTTTGACGATGTCTATCGCTTTCCGGGGAGTGGGCCAGTAATGGACTCTAATGCAGCAAAGGAAATTATCCACTCATGTCCAATCACTACCTACGAGGCACCGATCAATACCAGGTCCCCAGGGCTCGGAGGGAGACCGGGATCGTGCTGAGAGCTGGGAGGGCCTGGTGGACGGCTACGTTTTTTTGTTCTGGGGGGGTGAGATGGACTGTCTCTGAATTTACTTTTGGATTTTACCTTCTGGTGCCCATTTCACCCAATACATATTTAACAAAGACCGCCATTACAGGTATTCAGGTTAACTCTTCTTAAACGCAAGAGTACTATATAAAATGTATGATTAATGAAACCCGAACTGATGTGTCTGAGAGGGACGACTGTGGTAAGTCCCCCTTCATCAAGTGTTTGTATTTGGCAGCTAAACACAGTGTAAGCCATTAATAAAAAAAACCTTCAGGTTCCCAGGTTGTTAATAATCACATTTGCCATCTTCAGGAAGAAATGTTCAATAAGTATTTTACTTTTTCATAAACTGCCGAGTCCGTACTTAGATTTGTCAGCAGGTCGGCCAAAGTCACAATAACCAGGCAATGAAACCATCAAGGGAGTGATGTGATAACCAGCTATTCTTTTTTTTGCCAAAATGCGAGTATCTGGTGCTTTATATTTGTCATTAATGATAGTAAACTGAATATGTTCTGAATTTTGCGCGTTGGTCCAATTAAAACAAGGAATACGAATGCATTTCCCTGTACTGGAGGGTTGTTGAAACAAGCTTTGAATTCTTTTTTTCTTTTTTTATACCATATAACATCTGATTTACAGAGAGATTTACCAGGGTTCCCTCTGGTCCACAGGAATGACACTGGAGGTCAGTCTTTGGATGTGGACTTTCTGATGAATTCAAGAGTTAAAAGGTCATGACGGAAGGGGATTAAGCGCCAGCCAAGAGATACCTCACAACCAGGAAACCTGAAAGTTGTTCTTATGAATGTCTATCAACTGATGTGCACAGCTTTAGTAAATTACTCATTAACCATAAATTAGGCATGAACTTGGTCCCGATTGGCTAGACTCTCTAATGCCTCCAATCGGTCCACTCATACCAGTTTCCAGCAACTGAAACTAAAAACCTCTTCTCCGCAGCATTATGGGAGCTTCAGGGTGTTGCTGCCGCTTTTTTCCGATTCCAATTGGCCCTTGGGAAAAAAGTCCCGTCTTTACATCAATTCCACTTCAAATCAATTTATCCAATTCATCTTTGAAAAAGAAGTTTTTTTGCAAAATATCGCCAAGAATGTGAACTGCACTGGGCTTAAAGGCAACAACATAAATACTGAGGGAGAGAAAGTGAAATAAATTAACATTTTGCGTCCGACATGGTCGGCATCGGCCTCCGGAGACAACCATCTGTCAAACCGTCACGCTATTTAAAAACAATCACCTCCTCCCACGACTTCCACGGTGCTAATGCCCAAGAGCCATTTGCCCCGGTTCCTTCCCCAAGTTGTCCAGATCAATTAGTCTCCTTCCCGCAGTCGGCGCCACCCCCGCCCTCTCCGCTCTTTCTGTCGACTCCGTCAAACAGCGTTTTGCTGTGCGGGCACAGGCGCCCTAAACCCCTGAAACCATCGTGCCACAAACACTTTCCCAGCCTGCGAAGGGAAGTGGAGAGCCTGCCAAAGATAGAGCGGAGGACCACAAACAAATGGAGTAGCTGAGCTCATTAGAGGGCCGTTGTGGTGGGTCAGCATCCTGCCGAGAGCACGATCAGCTTTCGATGACATCATCCGGAAGGAGGCTAACAGTCGCCAAGTCTGACGTCTTCGAAAAACAAGCCACGGTGATGGTGAAGATGGACTCAAACCAAGTAAGGTCACAGTAGCGTAGTTGAAAAGTCCCGTTTTCAAATGTTCACCAGTGTGGTAGAAGTTCACCCAGGTGTCAAAAGTAAGAGTTCACACCGTGAAGAGGAGTTTTGATCTTACCTTAAAAAATAAGGGAATAATTGTGATTTCAAAATGACTGAGGAAGAAAGAAACTTTAAAGAGAATAAAAACACCGGGAAAGAAAAGCAGGAGGAAAAAAAATGACATTTAAACAGAGCGATACTAAATTTAAGGGGATTTTTAAAGTTAAGTTGTTCTGGATCTTTGGACCCAGCACTTCCATCTCATGACTGTTCTCCTCTAAAGCTTAGGACAGAATTCCTGTCAATCTCAGATGTACACTGAAAATAATGCTCATATACCACATCAATATGGAAACGTTATCGTACCACTACATAATGATAATGAGAGAAAATTACTCACTAGATATATTTATATTGTTTCAGTCATTAGCAAAAAAAGGAATGAAAAGAGAAGGAAAAGACAGAAATGTGATGGTTCAAATGTGACAATTTGCCATTTTTTCTCAGTCTTAAGTTAAAACAGACAAAATATTTTTTGGTTGCTGTGGGTCGGACAGATGTTTAATGACGCAGGCCGATGCTGCAGGATACTGTGACAGGCGCCCGTCACCTGATTTTTCCTGATGTTTTACAGACTAAAAGGCCACAGTGTAAGCCATTAATAAAAAAACCCTTCAGGTTCCCAGGTTGTGAATAATCACATTTGACATCTTCAGGAAGAAATGTTCAATAAGTATTTTTTCATAAACTGCCGAGTCCGTACTTAGATTTGTCAGCAGGTCGGCCAAAGTCACAATAACCAGGCAATGAATCCATCGAGGGAGTGATGTGATAACCAGCTATTCTTTTTTTTTTGCAGACTAAAAGGATCATCAGGAAAAAATAATCTGCAGATTCATCACTTATGAAAACTGTTTAGTTGCTGACCCAAATACTGTTGATGCTTCTGTGTTACGGTAAAAAAGGCTGAATGCAAAGGTGGTGGCGCGACTGTCACCATGCTAATTCCAGCTAACAAGCTAATGTGCCAAGTGTTAAACTGAAAAGCTCTAATATCCCACAGTTAAAGACATAATGTAGACATGCTAACTGTAGGCACTTTACCAATGAGTGTGCATTGGCACTAAAGAAAGCCCAACGCACACTGGACTTTTGAAGCCAATGATACCAGGTATTTACAAATAACTTAAAAACAATGTTGGCGGATATATTAACATGTACATAAACAAACATTTCTGATGAAGATCCTCAAATCTGGGCTACATTTCATCGATGTGACGCCGACAAGCAGGATAATTTGACAGCTGAAAGACGACGCT
>CM029113.1:22471507-22671507 GCA_016859345.1 Istiophorus platypterus | reverse complement strand
TTTATTTTCCCTATTTGTGTACACACTGTGGTTTTCAGTTTGACCCAGTCCCACATACACCGTCCTACTGCACCAGATACTCACTATGGCACTAAAATGTGGATTAATCCGCCGCTGCAAATAGTCCCAAACATTGCCCAATTGCCACGTGACAGAGTGAAAAACTTCTGTATCCAAATAAAAACTGAACTATATTTTTATGAGTCATTTTTTAAGATTATTTATTCTGTAAGAAACAATGTACTTGGGGCTCAGTGCCATGGACCAGCTAGGTAAGAAAGAACTGACAGCAATAAAAGACTAACAAAAATATTCTAAAACTGGGTCATTTATAATTAAAAAGGTCACAACGGTAAGAAGTGTACGTTGCTCTCTGCTCCTTACCTTCCTCGGCTGAAGCTCCCTCCCCTCTCTCTCGCCTCTTGGCCTGCTCCTCCAGCCACATCAACCGGGGAGGCCTGTCCGACCTGTCCGTCCTCTGCCTCGTCGCTCCTTGCGGCGCCTGGGCCTTCTCTTGCTTGGCCGGGCCCGGCTTCTGTCGCTCTTTCAGGGCCTGCTGCAGGGCCTCGTTCCGGGCATCGCGGTCCGCCTTCCCGTCGCCGAATCCCTTTTCCAGGTTCTTCTCGTTCATCTTCTCCACTTCCCTCTCGGCGGCGAGCTGCGCCCGCCTCTCGGCCTGCTGATGCCTGTGGGACCGCAGGTGGTTCTGGTAGGCGTTGGCGCTGGAGAAGCGCTTGTTGCAGGCGGCGCAGGCCTCCGTGACCGCCGCGTCATTCAGGTGCTGCTCGGCAGCGGCCCTCTGCGCCAGGACGCGCTCCTGGAAGTTCTCGGCGGTGACAGGCGGCATGTCGGCCACCTTGCGCTTCAGGTTGTAGCGGTGCCAGTCGGTTTTGTAGTGCGCTCGCTGCACCTCGCCATCCGCAAAGGCCACCCGGCAGCTGATGCAAGTGTAGGAGGCCATGACAACCTGAATATAAGACAGGATGGTTAAGCCAACACTATTTATATAATAACAAATCACAATTTTGTGGCAGAGGACTTTAAATAGGGACAATTTATGATATCCTCTACCACTGAATAATAATAACGTGCATTGTTTTATAAAAATAACGAAAAAAATGTAACGATGTGGAATTAATGAAAGGCTTTTCTTAATCCCGAAACACCCGAGCCCCACAGAGCAGACGTCGTTGTGTTGTAACGTCAGTTTCTCCGGTGTTTTATAACATAAAGCAGGCTAGCGTGGCCGACCGGTCGACGCAGCGGCCGACCGTCTGTCCGACAAAGACACCGGGTGATAAAAGCGGGTCTAACGAGATACAGAACGATACCAACAGTGCCTTAGTACAAATACACAAATAAATAAAAGAAACGTGAGATGTCAAACTGTGGCGCCTCGTCGTTTCCACGTAAACAGCGCTAGCGTCGGCTAGCAACCCGCTAACCAAACCTCATGTGTTTGTTGTTATCATTTGCTGCTAACGGCTAAAATCACACGCTTTAATAAATAACTGCAACGACGACGGACAGAGGACACAACGGCCGACATCTACTTACTATTCCGGTGAACTGACTCCTCCGAAAAACCTGTGGTTGAAGCTCTTTTCTGTAGTTTTGGGAGAGTGAGTCTCTGCCCCGACACACGAGGCTTCCGGCTGCACGGCCTCGTCTCCGCTTCTTCGCGGACGGTGAGCGGCGCCACGGGGCGCACTACCGCCCCCCAGCGCTTCACAGCGGGACTCTGCCAAAGCGTGTCCTTACTACTTCACCACGGTTGCACTTACTCTGAAAGTATGATTGAAACAATAACTCCCCACGCGGGTAAATACCACCTGTGCTATAGGCTTATATTGTTCACAAGTATAATAATAATAATACTTGTATTTATTCTGTTTTTTCTGCATTTGTTTAAATACTTGACCTTGTGTGCATTGAAGGACTTTGGCCTTCCCACTGATGTGATCATTTGTCCCATTAATCAAGTTGGTATTTTTGCAAAGTATGAGCCTTTTAGTGTGAAGATTCTTACTCAGGAAGAGGAGCGATGCTTTCCTTGCAAAGCAAGAGATCAATCAATCAGTCAATCTTTTATTTGTACACCTCCATGTGGTACATTTTATTTGTAGCATAGTAGCATCTTTTTATGCAGGTAGATACAATTCAAATTGAGACTAGTGCACATGAGGAAATATTTAAAAATGATTAAAAAAAACAATGAAAGTGGTTTAAAATGGATTCAATGAGTATAAAATAGATAAAAGAAAAAGCAAATACTACAGATAAGTTGAAATTGAAATGCAAAATGATTGGTGGCCATAAAACATTCTAAACAAAAGATATCAACACTTTGAGCAGTTCGAGATCCTCAGGCAGAATGTGGCAGTGGCTCGGGGCATGAAAACTAAAAGCTGCTTCACTAAAAGGTTTGGTCCTGCTTTTTTTTTGGGGGGGGGGGGCAAAAGACTCATGCCAGAGGACCAAAGAAAGTGCCCTGGTACATACACTGCAGGCAATTGAACACAAGTAGGCCTGTGCAAGACTCTGAAGTGCTTTAAAAACAAAAATTTGAAAATTAATAAGAAAACTTACAGGCAACCAATAAAATACTTATTTAGATGACCTCACATACTTCTGGGTAGTGTGAATCTTCTTTTGCCTACAATAATACATAATTATTTATTTCTTGACCACAGTTTCTATCATTAATCTGCAAAGTAACTACAGCTGTCAAAAAACATGTAGCCAAGTAAAGAGAACAATGTTCCTCGGCATGTTGAATACGGCTTATCTTAATACATCAGAGAATCTTATTTGTATGTTGATTTGTACAAAAAAAACATTAGGTTTGACTGACACAGTAATATAAATGTAATTATAGATTTCTTTCTTTGATCAGTGAGAACTAAATATCTCAGGTATTTTGTCTGAAGAGAAACAACAACATACAAATACTTCACTGCAAATGTTCAACAAATATTTAGAGCATAGAGAAGATTATATTTTCATGTGGAGAAACATTAGTTTATTTAAAAAAATAAAATAAATAAATCATCTGGAGCAGTGATATCCTCAGCAATGAGCTTTCAGCAGCAAACATGGAGACCATATAAACTGATGAATTAAAAAAGATGTGGACAAACTTCACCTTAAATAACTTCTTCCTATTTGGGTTTACAGAACTCAGCAGTGGCTCCATCGTAACAATAAATCCCTAGTCCAGCATAGAGAGGCTGAGTGAACCTGGTCTGGACTCTGTGGAGGAGAGTCATGGTTTCAGAGACGCTGTAGAAGGACAGAAGACCTGCACTGTGATCCAGGTACACTCCTACTCTGGAGGAATGAGGACCTGAGACTCGAGTCTCGATATTATTGTATCGGAATCTAAAACCCTTTTGGCCACAATGTAAAGACCCAGATTTGTCATTTAATCCAAAACCAGCTTCCCTCCAGCTTCCTGCTCTGCTGATATTCTTGTATGCGACTGCTACAGAAACTTCTCCTTCCCACTCCACCTCCCAGTAACAACGTCCAGTCAGACTCTCTCTACTCAGGACCTGACAACATTCAGTGAATCTGTCTGGGTGATGAGGATAAGACCGATGTTGATTAATAAATGCTACTTTCCTGTTTCCCTCAAATAACATCAGGTTTCCATTCACCGTGTTTGGATCCAGTGTGATTTCCTGTGAGTATTTTAAGAATCCAGCTCTGGTCTTTGGCTCTTGCCCTGGTTGTGACAGTAAAACATCCACTTCAGTCACTGTCAGTGAGATGTTTGTCCATTTCTTAGTCATGATGTGCTGTAGTTTATCTCTGAGCTCTGACACAGCTGCTGTCACATCCTGAAAGTACCTCAGAGGACGGATGTTGGTGCTGGATGAGTCTGTAGGTTCACGGAGTCGTGACAATGAGGGGTAGTTGTGTAGAAACTGGTAGTGATCCTCTGTGTGTGAGAGCCGCTTCAGCTCAGCGTCTTTCCTCTTCAGCTCAGTGATCTCCTGCTCCAGCTTCTCCTGAAGCTCTTTGACTCGACTCTCTTCTGTTTTCTGCTGGGACCTGATCTGCTGCTTCACAACAGAGCTTCTTTCCTCGATGAGAAGGATCAGCTCAGTAAAGATCTTCTCACCGTCCTCCACTGCTTTATCAGCAGAGCGACTGATGGTCTCCACCTCCTGTTGAAGCACCTTCACATCTTTCTCTCTGTCCTGGATTCTCTGCTGGATTTTTTGTCGACTCAGCTCGAGCTCTTTCTGCCTCTTGGTCCTTTCTGCTGCAGCTGAGACTATGTTGTGGCCTTTATGTTCATCCACGGAGCAGAGATAACAGATACACTGCTTATCGGTGCGGCAGAACATCTTCATCACCTCATCATGACGAGAGCAAACGTTCTCCTGGAGCTTCTTGGAGGGGTCCACCAGCTTGTGTTTCTTTAACTGAGGTATGTTGTAATGAGGCTGCAGGTGTATCTCACAATAAGAGACCAGACACACCAGACAAGACTTGTGCGCTTTCAGTTTTCTCCCAGTGCAGAAATCACAGGCCACGTCTTCAGGTCCAGCATAGCAGTGATCAGCAGGAGCCGCCTGGAGTCCAATCTTCTTCAGCTCCTCCACTAAAACTGCTAACATGGTGTTTTTCACCAGGACAGGTCTCGGTATAAAGGTCTGCCTACACTGAGGGCAGCTGTGGATCTTCTTCTCATCCTCTACATCCCAGAAGTGTTTAATACAGTTCATGCAGTAGCTGTGTCCACAGGGAACAGTCACCGGATCCTTCAGTAGATCCAGACAGATCGAACAGGAGAAGGTTTCCTGGTCCAGCTGAACTCCTTTCTGCGCCATTTCAACTCTCAGTGTCAAAGACTGTGTGAGTTTCACTTTCTTAGAACTAAAAGTAGTTTGAGCTCTGATCTCAACAACATGTGTTTCTGCAGCGAATGGGGCCTGTCGGCTCCTGTACGTCACCACATGTTGGTTCCACCCATCTGCAAACTGTAGATCTGATGGGGAGGGAACAAGGAAATATGAGGACAGAGAAGAGCTCACTGTGTTTGAGAGCAGAGAAGAGGTTGTCAGGCTTTGATTCATTCCAGGAAGAGGAGCAGTTTCACACTGTGTGTCTCAGCCTTTTTTACGATGGGTTACTTTCAGTTTAAAAAAGTTTACCTCACCTGAAATGAATTACTGCTTTACAAGCATTCCAGTTCTCAAATATTGTTGTGATCCATTTTTTTAATTTCGGTCAAGTGTTTCTTAATAGAACCGTTTCAAATTCAGAACATAATTTTAAGTAAAAAGTCAATTTTAATGTAAGATTCATTAAAACAACTAATCAGGTTGCCACTTGTTGAAACATGAATCCCTCATGACATAAACTCACCAGATCATTTGACTCTGTGGTTAATTTGGAGATGTAATCCACATTGGATTAGTTTTGTTTGGTTTAAAATTAAGCAACAGACATTACCTTTTTTGCAGTTATATTCTCATAAAACCAGTAAAACATTAAGCTTAAAACAAAACAGTAATGAAAAATCAGAACCCTTTTTACAAAAAGGCCAACAGTGGAGATTACTGGCTTTATAAGAATGACTGAATACATTCTCAATAAAGAAACATGAACTACATGCAATCAGTCTGTTTTGGCAATTTTTGAAAAGACATGAACAAATGAAAAGCAATACTTCTTTGCACTTTACTTATCTTAAAAGGTGAATTCCTTATAACTTACAGCAGCTTCAGAGCACTAACCATTATAACCATCATGTATTAAAAACACTATTTTGGTTACAAATCTTATCTTATTGGCCTAAAGACTTGTTCCTAACTAAAAATAACACACACTGAGCTGAGGCCTTTAACCTCCACTACATCCCCGCTCGGCAGGAGGAGGGCGCCCTCTAGTGTCCTGCATCAGTTTTCAGGTTTCAGTCTTAAACCCGCTGCGATTTCCACTGCACGTTTAAAGTAAAAACACAACTGCACCTTCTTCGTTTCAAATAACAAGTGGTAAAGACAAACACAAATGGAACTACTGGCGTGTTTAATTTAGTTCAACTTGTAGTATTGCTCCATGTGTATCTGACAACAGACAACAGCGTTCAGTTTGCCTCCTTTTACTGTGGTGGACCAACATGGGAATCCTGCTCACAAGATGTAAAGAGTGATCTCTCCACCTCATGGTCTTTCCCCTTAAAATACCTCTACAAGACTCGGTAGGCTGCAGTTCTAAACCAGGCTTCAGTTATGGGGTGTCGGAATCAAAGTAGTCTGAATATCTTGTTGCTTTTTGGACATTAAGTTGTAGTGTTTATTCCCTTTTGCTTGAATACAGCTTTACATATGCAGATGCCCATAGTATTAAGACACAGTTTTTACAACAAAATAAATGAAATTTAAACAGTGCAGCAATATTACCCGTAAATGTGCAATAAATTCATTGAGTTTGAATTTTATTGTTTCTTTTTAAATCCTACCTGTGTCTTCTCTGTTGTATGTGTTTTCGTCAGACAGACATGCAAATCCTCTAAACCCTGGTTCAAACATCTGGTCTGGTATGGTACCTGGTAGTGTCCCACCTGTGTTAGGGCACAGGGTGCTGCACAGGAGACCCCCCCCCCAATGCTACCTTATTTAAAATATCCCAGAAAAGCCACTGGTCTAAATACTAAAACTTGAATGCATCCCGGTAGCTGCGATTCACTTCTCTTCTGAAAATTTTATATAAATTTTTGATAATCATGACCTGATCATTTAACCAGAAGAGTTTTATGCTGATTCCAAGATGAAGAAACACTGGACAATAAAGTCACTAAGACACTAAAAGTCACTTTTTACCATGAAAGTAATCATTTAGTAATCATTAGTTGTTGGTACTATTATCCGTGAGCTAGTTTGTTAGGTTGTCGTTAGCAGGAAGTTTTAGCAAATTAGCAGCACAAAATCTAAATCTATGAAAACACTGGACAAAGGGTGTGTTCAAGTCACTCAGTTTGTACCATACAGTGCACTAAACTTACCCAATGCAATCTTATTTGAGTGTCCACATTCTAAGTGAAATCTGTGCACCGCACGGTGCCTTAAAAAGGCGAATGAAAAAGTCCATAGCATGAACATTAGTTTTCGCTAGCAATGCCAAAATGTACTGCAGAGGTTTTTTTTATAGTTGCAGAGGGTTAACAGTCGCTACACATGACGCACAGTGACCATGGTTTAGAAATAACTGAAATCTTATTTTACTGCTCGACACAGGGTAAACTATTAGGTATCTAGGGGAGCAGTGAATGACTGATCGAGGGAAGGATTTCAGGCTCAGCCTCAGAGCACTGTTAAGTATCCAAGGTCAAAGGTGAGGGCGGGCGAGGCCTCAGCAGTCGGACTCGGGCATCCTCTCGGGCCGAGCCACTTGACAGGTGCTGGGCGGGGTGAAGATGTCGGGGTCGCTGATGCCCAGCTGGAGGTTGAAGAAGCGGGTGGAGGTGGTGACGCTGCTGTTCCTGACGTAGGTCTCCTGCACCGGGTAGCAGTCCTTCAGGGTGTAAACGCCCACCCAGGTCTCATCTGGGGGCGAGCAGAGAAAGACATGGCTGCAGCTCAAAGAGGAACTCGAGCTCTAATCAGTAAAACATCATTTTCATATCAACAATGGAGCAAATGACTGCATTTTATAAAACTTAAAGGGCCAAAATTACACCAATCTTTCTCACTTACACGTAGTCGCATCTAGCCACACAGCTAGTTTTGGCTGTTTTTGTCCAGGTGTTGAGACATAAAATGACCTTCTCCATGAAATTAATCACAATGAAAACTGATAACCGCTTGTTGTTAGAATTTTTGAAGCTGTGAAAAACAAACAAAATCATGTTAAACTCCATGATATTGAGATAGAGATACAAGTAAGGCCTGAACAAATAAAACCGGACTCATCTGGAGACTGCTTGATGTCGGTTAGATGATTTTATTTTCTTTAATGAGACTGCCTGAGCCTCTCAATTAATGAGGATCCAAATTTGGGGGCAAATATGTATATAAGAGAAACATTACATATCGATACATGTGTAAACCTGTAAGAGGTGTCTTCGGCTGATATAAGAGGACAGGTAGCCCCATCTAAACTTGAAGACTCGTACATCTGGGGAGTACGGTGGCCTGCCAAACTGTTCATATACATTTAGAGGGCGTTCCTATGGGGCTAGGACGGACTCATGATGTGCCTCTACCTGCTCTAGTTTTTTACCTAGTGATGGTTTCTATTGGCCCGTTTCCGTTGGCCAAACGCGTGCAGCCCGAGGTACAAAACCAAAGGGACCCAGGCACCGAAACCGGTAAGTTAAATACATATTTTAAGCTATTAGTCATGTACGTGTATGTGGATGTGTTTTAAGGTGTATTTTTAGTCGCCTGGGGAGGGAGGCAGGTGGGGAGATCGGACTTCAGCCCCTTTGGCAGGACATTGAAATGGTTCTCACTTGATCAGGTTTCATTTCCCCAACTTATAATGACAAATGCACAGCTGTGCACTAAGCTGCAGGCGTTGCACTAAGAACCAGACTTACGCTGGCGCGCCGGCTTCCTGTCTGACCACTCCTGAACCTCCACATTGTCCCCGGGGCCCCCGATGAAGTACTGGTCCTCGAAGGTGGAGTTGTCCGGGATGTCGAAGGGATCCCAGGCCTCGGTCAGCACCACCTTTGCGCAGTCCTTAGTCTTCTGGTCAATCTGGAACATTATCATGCTCTGGTACAAGTAGATGTACTCGAAAAACCTGAGGTGAGGTGAGACATGGGGGGTTAAACTGAAAACATTTCTTTCTGAAACAGACAAACAAAAGCAGTGTTTTTGTAGAGTTCACCAGGTTAGATTTAAGAGGTTTTAAGACTCTTTGCTACCAAACAGAATACAATTAAAACACCTGTTTCTTGAACATACTGAACAAAGCGTGTATGATGGAAAACCAGGACGATAAGGCCTGGAACTATTTGTTTATTATTCTAACGATGAATCCTAATGATAAGAGTTTGGAGTGGATGGATTTAATTCAGTTCAGTTTAAGTCTTTGTTAAATCTTCCCTTCTTCGTGACGGCGTTCGCCGCAGGTCTGACGGTGCCGACTGAAACTCAGCAAAAACAGAAAAAAAAAGTGAGAAAAGAAAGAAAGAAGATCCAAAGGTCTCATGCAGCACAATCTAGTGTCGAAACAAGCCCCATTTCATCCATTATTAATACAAAACAAAAAACATTAAAAAAAACATTCGTTAGTGCAGCTTTAAGTTCTGGTGTCAGTGCACAACCATTTCAGAATTACTCAGAAAATCTCTATTTTTGTTGCTTGTTTTTACAAACCTCGTGTTTCACCTCTTTCCTCTCACGTGAGGCACAGAAGTGATGCGGTTAACGGCCCAAAATCTGTCGAGACACCTGAGAAAGACGAATATAATACGACCTGCTGTCTACGCATCTCCATCTGACGCCAAGTGTTGAGGAACTGACAAAACTGATCTCAATAAATACCTTTTTTTTTATTTTCATGAACAGGTTGAACTATTTTTATTTAAATGTATTTTTTATATATATTCCATCTCTGCATTTTGTTGCTTTCTTCTTTTTTTTAATGCCATTTAATTTACTTTATTTACTGGGAGGATTTCGGAAGAATTGTTTTCTGAATATTATCACAGTGTTACAGTACGACAACATCTGGATATTCCCAAAAAGATAATGTGGAAGGTGCAAGAAAAATAATAGGTGTGGTTTCAGATGACTTCATTTTATATGAGTTTATTTCGTTTTATTTCATTAGATTTTAACAGCCGTCCCAGGCTGATGTTCAACGTATTTTTTGGGCAGGTCTTACCTCTGACACGGGGTGTGTTTCTTGTGCTGCTGCAGGACTCGGACCCTCTGGTTCAGGCCGTCGTAGGAGACGGCGGCGCGGCCGTTCCTCCCGGTGCTGTGGTTGTACAGCACCCACCGGCCCTCCCACTGCAGCGGGGCGAGGCAGGGCCCGGCCCCGGCGGGGACGTGCGGCCTCGGGGGGCCGAGGGCGGCGGCGGCGGCGGCGGCTGCGGCCATAAACACGAACCACAGTCGGTGCATGGCGTCTTCAGAGGCACCGGAGCGTCGCGGACCGGTCCCCGTCGCTGCACCTGCTGCCGACAAGCTCGCTAGAATAAGGCGACGTCTTCCGGATGGGGCTTTCAGATTAAAATGGAACCACATGAACTAGTAGCCCACTATAATTTTCACAACAAAAGAAAAAATGGTGCGCAGGCGTAGTAGAGATTTTACAAAGAGCCAGCTGGCAATACACAAATACTTAATCAACGGTGGGTGATAATACCACAGAAAAGATAATAATAACAACGCAGGAGGAATCAGAAGAAACTTAGATGTACATTAGAATGGTTTTGTAGAACAACTGTATTGCAACTGAATATGCTTCTGCATGTATATTTGACTGCGGATGTGAAGAGAAAAAAATTCATAAAACAGTTTTTAAATGTACTTTTTTGGTTCTCTTATTTTGATTCTTTGATTCGTCTCTCTACTTTTTAAGCTCTTGTTATTTTCAAATACGGTTATTGTACAGAAAATGATGGTTCCGACAAAAAAGCAAAATAAAAGTCTGGATGACTCGGTTTATTGTACAGCATTTCAGAATAAGAGCCCTCGTTTAAATTAAAAGAAAAAGCCACATTGAAGAGAAACTTCAGAAGCGAAGTAGAAGAGCGGCTCCAGTTTTACTCTGAATATAAAGCTAGTAAACAGTAAATGGATTAAAATAAGGGCACTAATCGAAAGAATTCAAATAAATTGCTTTAATTTTGAAATGAGTTTAGGTTATTTGTTTTGAGATCCCACTTCCCACCACTAGAGGGCAGCATCCCCCCCCCCGCATCAGGCTGCCAACATGGCGACGAAACAACGTGGGAAAGCGGCTCCGTTGTCGGAGACGGACGACAACGAGAAGCCGGCGCAGATGTTCAGTTTACTGCTGGAGTCCAGCGACGAGGCCCCCGACGACGAGGCCCCCGACGAGGTCACGTTTGCGGACTCGAAGGCTCAGGCCGTGCGGAGCGTGAAGCGGGCGCTGGACACGGCCCGAAGGTAGCTAGCACCGCCGGCTAGCCGGTGCGTGTGTGCGGGGAGGCCGTTCGGCCAAACTCCGTCCGAAACAGCTGTTTGTTTGTGTCTTCGCGCTAATGGGGAAAACTAATCCAACGTAACGAGTTATTTGTCACACGTTCGGATTTCGTCGGAGGTAATTTGCATATCGGCGCTGGCATTTATCACCGACCGGCTCTTTTTTTGACAATACGTGGGATTGTTTCTCAATGGCGACACGTCTACCGTGTCTGAGACGGGGAGAGGTCGAGGGATGTTTGAATGAGATTCTGTCGGTGGACTGTGTCGACATGCTCCCGGATATTCAGAATACCTGTAACAACGTGCTAGAGGATTGTTTAATGGAGTTTGGTGCGATGGTCTGTCCAGACAACAAAAATCAAAATAAACAACGTTTGCTGTCACAATTAAAGAGTTTAACCATGAACCGGGATAAGAGCCATAGTAGGTGTCATTTCATGTGTTTGGGTCAACGAGCTTTTCTTTTTTTTTCCCTTTTGCAGGGAAAAAGAGCTGCTGAAAGAGAAGAGGAGGAAGAGGCAGGAGCTGTTCCAGGAACAGAAGGTCTGTGGGGGACGTGCCCCAATAACCCCTCCAACATCCCAGTCTCAGTTCGGTGGCAGCGGTTACAGATCCGTGCTTTTCTCCAGCGCAGCCATAAACGGGCTGTTTCTGTTGGGAAAGACATAGTAAATACCTGACGCCCAAGTTATAATCATTTTATGCTCCTGTTCCTCAGATTCCAGACATTTGTAAACAGTATAGTGGTCATAAATATGCCAAGATCACTAATAAACCAGGCCTGACATCATAATGATACTTTCACTTGCTAGATACATGGCGCTGCCGTGAATAAACTTGGGATATTATCACATAACGGATGAAGACAATAGATTCAGGTATTGCACATCCCCAACTGTGGAGTTAGAAGTTGCTGCCAGACTGGATTTTGTGAAGTAATTTTTAATGTTTCATTATTGCTGAATTTGTTCTTACGGTTATTTATGAAGTTTGTTTTTTTTTTTTCTGCCAGACTGGATTTTGTGAAGTAATTTTTAATGTTTCATTATTGCTGAATTTGTTCTTACGGTTATTTATGAAGTTTGTTTTTTTTTTTTTTTTTTTTTTTTCTCCTCCCATCCCTTAGACTTAGAATTTTCAGGTCATTTAGTTTATGGTTTGCAACTTTAAAAAAAAACAAAGAATTATTCCTGTGATAGTATAAAATGGTTTAACAGATTGGTTTCCTGTCGTGACTAATTGTTAAATTGATCAGTCATTGACGAGCTGCTGCGTGTGCAGCTGTATCTTAAAAAAATGCACTTTGAAGTTAATATAGCTGTTAGACACAATTTCCATTTGCTTTGCGTATTAAATAAAGCTTTTGCGTCACCTTCCTTCATCCCACTGATTCCCATAGAAAAGAAAACTCCTGCCGGCCGACCTGTTGGAGGAAATTGACTCAGTCTCTTCAAAGTAAGTTTACCAGCCTAAGTCATTCTTCAGATCTTTGAGTTTTAATTTTCATTTATTATCATTTATTTATTTTTTTAAATATTCTCTCCTTCATCTCCGCTCAGTGAACATTTAAATCCTCTATATTTTCCAGGAAGCAGAGGCAGTCTGAAGACACAGGTGAGGAAGTCTCCTGTTCTGTCATATTTAAACATTTAACCGACACCGTTGTCCAGACAGACACTGCTAAAAGGAGCGTCAGATCAGCAAGACTCACGTTCCCTCCCCATTCATCACGTTCTTACCAGGTCGAGAGGAGCAGCGGGAAGATGAAGACGAAAGGGAGGGAGAGAAAAAGCAAAAGAAGAAAATCAACAAACGGAGTGGGAAATTGGTGCATGTGCGAAAGTATGTAATTGACCTTTTCTTATTTAGTTATTTTTTTAATGTAAGCAGTTAATTTTCTGTTTAATCACTACGCATGCACTGGCTGGTTGTCCTAAAATCTAAACGTCAAAGCCGTTAAACAAAAGTAATCTTAACTCAAGGTCCACTCACTTTTTTTTTTCCCCCGGAGGTTTCAACTGCATCTCTGAATTTCATTTCACCGAGAAGGCTTCATCTACACAAGAAGCCTGAGAGATGCTGAAAACTCTGAGAGGGACTTAGTAAGTGGACCTTGAGTTTGGACTTATATAAGGTTAGAGCATTTTCATACACTCTAGGTTAGTTATCAGCAAGTAAGTGCTAATACAGAATTGTGATCGTCTCAGAACTTCCGGTTGGCTCTACCACCTGGTTGGCTCTACCACCTGAGCCCCAGTTCGCTTAAGTTCTTGATGCAGAAGCATAAATCCGGCTTAAATCTTTGTTGTCCAATGGGAACAAATCCCCGTATCAGGTTCCAAAATTTGGCATAAAAGTGGAGATTGTTGCAGCAGCAAATTAATGCTCATCGTATTAGAATGACATGTATAGGTAAGACATATGGGTGTAATTTTCTAGTGTCCGCATACATTTTGCCATGTGATATATCAGGAAAACTGATGCGAACGCTGGCCAAGACCATTAGAATATGCCAGGGCTGAGACTGCCTCCAGCAGCCGAAAGATTTGGTTCTGACTGAAGTATAAACTGGACTCGTTCCTGTTTGTCAGTCTGAGGGGAAACTACACGGTGGCAACGTTGAAGGAGGAGCAAGCATCGGCGTCCTTCCAGCAGCAGGCGGCCGAGGATTTCCTCCGGTCCAGGCTGTACGGACCGGGAAGCGGCAGGACCACAAGTAAGGAGGGCTTATAACCATTTAACCAGCAGCACCTAGAGTGAAAAAACAATTTTAGAGCAGCTGGACCATAAAACATCATGATGTGCCACTGCCATAGCACAAACATGGCTGACACAGTAGTGCACTGTACAACTGTTTTAGCCCACAAGGATTAAACTGGTTATTATTAACTCTAGGCTTTGTTTGCTGTTGAAATTCATTCAAATATACAGTAAGGTTCACAAGTATTTGGACAGTGACACAACTTTCACAATTTTGCCTCTATAAACCACAACGACAGATTTGAAACCAAAACCATCCAGATATTTTAGGAAATAACTTGAGATTTTTTAGGCAAGAAACTAGAGACATACATTGTTGGTTTATGGTCTTTTGATGGGAATTGGAAGAATAATCGCTTAGTGCCGTTTTGTCTTTTTCTTTTGAATCTGCTGCTCAGGCATCCAGGCATTCATTCTCTCATTCATATATATATATATATATATATATATATATATATATATATATATATATATATATATATATATATATATATATAATATTCTAAAAGCAAGCTACACTCTGTGGCAGAAGTCTGTAAAGACGATGATCTGTCTCAATTTGAGCTTTGCTACAGTGATGGTCCGTCTCGTCCCGCCGGGGCGTCCCCCCCCCCTCCCAGGACCCCTGCGTCGGAGACGGCGGCGACACTCGCAGAATTCTGCCTTGACCCTCAGCCTCGTCCTATGCCCCGAGGGTATTTACGCCTCTGTCCTTCTGCCCTCAGGTAATGAGCTGCTCTCCGTCCAAAACAAGAAGGGGAGGAACAAAGGCGCCGCAGTGCAGTTTGTCAAGACAGACTGGGGTAAGTTCAGTAGAATGAACTAAGAGTGCCAAACCATAGATACTGAACTGAACAGATACTGCACACTGCCCAAACAAATTGCACCGGGAAGGGAAAGGGAACTAAAGAAGTTTTTTAGTGCACACTATCGCCCCACAATGCGAAGCACGGAGGCAATAAATAGAAGAGGGATGGATGGCGTTGAGACAGCTTCGGGATGATATTGGAAGTTATAAATAAACCGGCAAGACGGCATATTGCATGAATATGAATGTAGCATATACTGCTTCTGCCTAGAATTGAATTGTGGACAGAGCTTTGATTTCATTGTGCTTCCACACGGGGAAAATAACACACACTGTTCAGCGAGGGAGTATGTGGCATTGGTCCGAAAGTGATGGAAACTGGCTGATACATCATCATGAGATTATTTTTTCTTTTTTAGCTTCGAAAAATCCAGTGTTGCTCAGCCTCTCGTCTGTCTGATCTTCTTCCAGCCTGCAAAGAAAAAGCCAAAGCAGAGAAGCTGAAGAAGAGGTGGATCCACAAGCGGCAGATTCCCTCCTGCTGACCTGGGCCACGCTTCGGATTTAAGAGGACGCCGACCGTGGCCGGCTGTCAGGAAGACGGAGGAGGACGACGCTTAAATGTCGGGACGACGGAGTGTACCGACTCGGCGCGGGGACGGCAGCGGCCTCTGTCCCTCGGCTTTCTCACGGGATGTAGACGATAAAAACTTTTAGGACGACGAGGTGGAGGTGCAACAGAATGGGGGAGGGAGATTTCACCAGAATAAAAGTCCTTTTTCAAGACTGATAAAGTTAAAGCCCTTTTGCGCTGCTAAACTTCCTCGTGTCTTCAAACTGGGACGTTGCCTCACTTGTCTGTTGTTTCCTCAAAGATCAGAGCATGAGATACAGTTGTTAAGGGTTTATGGCATAACGACCTCATGCTCTCCCTAAGATGTGAGACTAAGACTCTCACCTGCTTTCTTTTCTGTTAAATGACTTTTATAATAAACGCTTGATGTTATTTTTGTCTTTATACATTTTACAAAACACATTTCAAAGAACTGTTTGTAAAGCTACAAGTTAAGCATTAACTGGATGTTTGCAAGCTAAAGCAACACTAAGCGTAGCGAATGGCGAAGACCCGCCTCTGATTGGCTCTTAGTCGTCCATTGGTTTTAGGCAACAAGAGTTCTGATTGGTTACGGTTAGACTGGGTTAGTCAATCAGCGTCAGGGCACAAGTAGATAGGCCGCCTCAAGTCTGGTAGAAAGAACAAAGCGGTTAATAAGCGGTTGCGCTGGCTTCTATTTAAAGGGAAAATTGTCTCACTCCTATGAAATGTTCTCCAACAACGGGCTGCACAAACGAACACATCTGTATTTTTAAAAAAGGGAAAACTACGTTAATTGTTTGTTGCATTACACAACTACAGTTCCCATGAGGCCCTAGTGTGTTTCAGTGGCCAAGATTCATAGTCGACAAACGCTAATAGAACAAGCGTTGACAAAAAATATCAGGGCTAGAAAGAGAAAAGGATTAAAAAAAGAGAGAGAAACTTGCAGCTGTTGGATCTTTCAGTATGTTTTCCTCACTAAATCGCCAAACATTTTTATTCTAGCAAAACATGCTAATTTTGGGAGTTGAAGGATTTTATTGAAACTGATATTTGACCGGACACCCGGATAGTTTCTTCCAACTTTAACCAGCGAGCTTAACATGCGATAAGAGATACGAGATAAAGGAAAACCGACTCCGAGAAGAAGCTCGCAGTTAACGAAGCTGTTTAACGAAAAGGGAAGAGAGGACCACCCCCGGCAGGAGACCTGGTTCCTACGACTCGGCTCCTGGAGGCCGCTGCCCCCCCCCCGCTCGGACCCGGTCCGGGCCCATGTGACGGCGCTGCCCTCGTCGGTCCCCCGCGGCCCTGCGCGCTCCCGACGCGCACAGGGCGCACCTGTGCCACGACGGTGACGCGCCCTGCCCCCGGACATTTCTGCCGGACGCTCGCGTCGGGAGCCGGGGCCGGACACCTCGCGACAACCGGAGCTGACGCCGTGAGACGCCTCTCTCCTCCCGGACTTTTGTTTTTAGTTTTCCTTTCGCGTGTCTGTGTCGGTCCATCTATCGAGGATGCGCGGCGGATCCCTGGGGCTCCTCTTCCTCCAGGTCGTCCTGGTTGCTTCGTTGACCCGGAGCGGTGGGTGTCGCCCGAGCGTTGCCTTTGGACGCGTGTTGCTCCGACAGCAGCCGGCGCGGCTGCGTCCCGAACCGGTGTCGCGTCGTGTCGCGCCGTCGCCGCCTCTCAGCCGTCGCGCCGGGGATTCGACGCGGACCCCGCAGGTGCTGTCTGCGCCGTTTTTATCTTCGTGGGTAATTAAAGGACCGAGGGTGTAAACGGCATCTCAGTCCTATGAACACTCCAACGTGCCAGTCTACGATCGCAGACACACCACAGGTCCCTCCGCTGAGATTTGCTCAAACGTTATCGTCCTGCCCGTCTGCAGGAGCGGCAGCAGCAGCCACCCCCTCACCTCCATGCGTGTACTGTTACTTAATGGCAGGGATGCAGTGGAGGCCACCCGGCTTTATACCACAGCTTTTCTAAAGTATTAGGATCATTTGGTTTCATCACCTTTTTCTGGCTGATACAAATTCCCAGGAGGTTAATTTATGGTTCAAATGTCTGGAATGGGGCTCGGGCAGGAAACAAAAGTTTTTCTTTTTTGTCGGACAGAAGTTTTGCTCCAGAGGCGGATGTTTGGATTTCCGATGATTCCCTAGTCTAAGCCAAGTCCAAGTTTCCTCACTCCGTTGCTGGTGCTCTCAATTGTTTTTACATCAAAATGTGGCTCTTCACTGAGTGACTGAACAACTCTCCACCTTTTCTTATGCGGCAGATAAATGTGGGGGGAATAGAACGATAGACGAACCGGGCTTCGTGACCTCCCCGGGCTATCCCATCGCCCACCCACCCTCCCAGAACTGCTTGTGGGTGATAACCGCCACTGAGCCCCGTAAGAAGATCCAAATCAACTTCAATCCGGTTTTTGATCTGGAGGACAGAGACTGCAAGTAAGAGTTCACTCATAACTCTCTCTCCCCCTTCTGCTGTCATGGGCAGATATTGCATTGGAATAAAGGGTCAGAGGTCATAACGGTTTGCAAGCATTGCTCTAGTGTGGAGAGCGGAGGACACACACACACACACACACACTTACATAAATGCTCACATACACAGAAGTACCCACCTCTGAGTTACTCTTGTACGTAAACATGCACTTTGACCTGTGCACAGAAACAGTGCAAACAAGTAAATCATGGGTACAAGACAAATAGTCACATAAATGCTTGAAAACCTACAATACTGAGTACACGCTTACACACACACACACACACACGTGAGACGGGGGAAAGAGGGGTGTTGGTGGGTGAAGGATGAGGTGCTCCAGCGGTGCTGGGGCGTCCAGAGTTAGCGGAGACTGATGAAGTCCTCCAGTGTGCTCAGTTGGGTCCAGAGCCCCCTAGTGTTTCCTGCTGCTAAGTGTTCATTTTTCTGCCGCACAGCCTGTCGGACAAGGCGCTGAAGATGATCTTGGCCTACACACTCAACAGTGAGATGATGCTGAATTGATCAATCCCCTCAGAGTTCCCCTTTTTTGGGATCAATACTCCTTTGACAACTCTCCACTGGTCTGGAATCTTGCCCAACCCCCCCGGGAAGTGCCCAAACCAGGGGTTTCGTGCAGTTCCTGTACATCCTGTATGAGGTGCTGTTTGGTCCTGGTGCAGAACTCTCTTGCTCTCCAGACAGCTTCCTGAACTTCACTTGGAACTGATGTATCAAACTGCTTGCATTGATCAGAGGGGCTGGGGCTGATCAGAGGGGCTGATCAGAGTGCTGCAGTCTCCTGGCTGCTGCTCTCTTGCTGGGTCCCCATACATTTGCCTCATGTGGTGGTCTATCCCCTTGTTGGAGGAACAAACAGCAGTGCTATGAGCTTGCACCAACACAAATGTTAATCTGTATCTCCTCTCTCCTCCTCCAGGAAAGACTATGTGGAGGTCTACAATGGCGGTGACGAGCTTTCGCCCTCGTTGGGGAGGTTCTGCGGGAATACCCCCCCGCCTCAGATCGTCTCCGGTGGCAGCCAGCTCCTCATCAAGTTTGTCTCTGACAACGACACCCACAGGGCAGGATTCTCTTTTCGCTACGAGGCCGTCCGGACAGGTGTGTAGTGGTCTGTGGTTTCATCATACGCCCGCAAAATGTCCTCGTCATAGATGCTAGTATCAGAGATTGGTTTCAGCTAAAAGCTTAAACAAGAACAGAAATTACGTACAAACCACCAAATGTGACAAATCGCTTCATGGAGAGCAACCAATTCAAGTTCAGCCGAGGCAGATCCGACTTTTCACTCGACCGAGGCTTGTTCTGTAGCCTCCGAGTCAGTTTCACACGTCACCTTGCCCCATAAGAGTAATCTGCAATAAACTTTTTTTTTTTTTTTACACAGAATAGTATTTCAGGCGCATCAGCGAGGAATGGTAATGGATAAACAAGCTGGATTTTTTACCGTATGCCTCTACTCTGTGATTTACAGGCCCTCTCCACTGATTGACTGAATGACTTTTTCCGTCTTCTCTTGCGCTGCAGATGAATGCAGGTTGGATTTAAAGGCAGACGAAGCAGGCTACGTGACCTCCCCGGGCTATCCCATGTCCTACCCGGCCTCCCAGAACTGCGTGTGGGTGATAACCGCCCCTGAAGCGGATCAGAGGGTCCGCCTCACCTTCAACCAGTATTTTCAATTGGGGGACAAAGACTGCCTGTAAGGTCACGGACACACTTACATACAAGCTTGCGTGCATGAAAAACAGCCACCTCCGACTTATGCCTGCACGTACACATGAACACATGAACAAGGACATCATGGGTATAGGTGCTGATCTATATAACTTGAATAAGAGATTAAATGTACCTTATTCCTCACAGGATGTTTGTGACATGCTGTGGTCTTTTTTTGAGTTGTTTTTTTTTGGGGGGGGGGGGGTTCAAGCTCTAAATTGTTGATCCCTCACTTCCTACTGTGCAACTTCAAAACCTCTTTCATGAGCCTCTCCATGCTCCCGGTTTGTAACACTGGCTGCTTGTGCGCACGTTCAGCAGCAGCATGCAGTTGAGCAAAAAGTTGCAAAACTTCGGCGCCACTGTGCGTCGCAAAAACACAGAGCTGAAGCCGGGCCCTCGCCCTCTCTCTCCCCTCTCTCTCCCCCCGCAGACACGACTACATGGAGGTCTACAACGGCGGCAGCACGGGTTCGCCGCCGCTGGGGAAGTTTTGCGGGGATGTAGCGCCGCCTCCCATCATCTCCGGCGGCAGCCAGATCCTTGTCCACTTTGTCACCAAGAACGAGACCCAGGAGGCCGGATTCTCTTTTCGCTACGAGGCCGTCCGGACAGGTGTGTAGTGGTCTGTGGTTTCATCATACAGCCACTGACATTTCCTCCTTGTAGCTGCAAGTATCAAGGGTGGTATCAGCTAAAATCTTAAAGAAATCCAGCTTTATCCTTCATTCCTGTGTGTAATAATAATCTGCTGAGATCTGGCTACACAGCTTAAAAGCAGTCGGGCAGAGCATGAAACAACCCATACAGCAAAAGGAGCCCATCGATGTACAGCTAACAAAAAGGCCAGAGATTGTCTGTTTCCTGACACCAAGATACACGATCTAACAATGTGGGCCCTGTAATAGCTGATGTGAGGTGCTGATTAAATCCCTGTGGAAACTCTTGCTTTATTTATGTTTATTCTACTATTTGTCAAAAAAGGAAGGTTTTATTGTTTGACCTTGGCCAAATTTATCAGAGAGAGAAGAAAAAAAAAAAACAGAAAACAAAAGCAAATGTTAAGATCGCTAATCTATTATCTGATCTTCCTAATGCTTGTGTGTTATACTCAGTTTGTCTTAATTAACGTCATAATTGTTTTCCCAAAACTCTGCACATACTTTGGCAGGTTGTTTTTTCTAATTACCACAATTGGGGAAATGATGGACTAAATCTCGTAAACAAGAAGCAAGTGGTAATAAACTCAAATGATCCTTTAAACTGCACAAAATACCCAAAAAGGAAAAAAAGCATTTGTTTTTTTGGTTGCTCGATGGCAGCTAGCACCTGGTATCCTGAAGTCAGTTTTCAGAGAATTTAACAGTGTTTTGAAATTCAGATCCCAGTGTTGTCCGGGGTTGTCCAAACAGCCCGAGGCTGGACCTCTGGCACATTGACCTCCGAGCTGCAGGCCGAAAGAACTCAAAGACCCGCGATTCCAATTGGAGGACTGGCAGTTTCCAGCCGGGCCGGACGGAACCTTGCCACCCTTGTCCTATATTTTATATTTGCTCTTGGCTCTTGGGTCCACTTGAGTCTGGCCACTTTCCACCAATGGGGACTGTAGATAAATTAGATTTAAAAAAAAAAAAAGATTGCGTGCATTTATGGGAGATTCCTATTTTTCTTTTTTTTTGTTTGTTTGCTCCCCAGGCAGCAGTAACGTTTGCAGAATTGCAGGATCCAGGAATAACAATTCACAGGCAGTTCTGTTGACAAAGGTTAGAGAAGTTCTCTTTTGTACTCAAACGAGGGGCAAGGCGACAATACGAGCAGGGGTTTTAAGGACCAGATTCCCGCCACCGATTCCCGGCTTTGATATCAGGGCGCAGAGTGGAGCTGAGATTGACGGATGACAGGATGTTAGTAGAATTATTAGTTGTTGTTTTTTTTTTTTTTTTTTTTTTAATGAACTAGCCTCAAGAAAGATTTCTGATGATTTATATTTGATCTCCAGGGTCACCTTTGCATCTACTTTCAGAAAAAGGGCAACTTTATGCTGATTACAGCTGAAACAGACGCCTGTGATGGTGGTGAAAGTGAATCTTTTTTTGGGGGGGGGGGGTCCTAAAACAGGTGCACCTATTTTTTTTTTTTTTTTTTTTTATTAAAACAAGCATGAATGTAATTTAAGGGGTTGGTTCAAAAAACTTATTTTAGCATTTATCTCAAGTGCAGTTGTCTTGTATATACTGTATAGATCAACCCTCGTCCTTGAAAGCAATAATCAGGCACATTCCTTGAATGTAATGAGCAAAGCCTATTATTATAATAGGTAAACACACATCTGAATTAACATCAATATCGCTGTGCAAACGTTTTTATGAAAAAAACCCAAACAAACTGATGCTCAACAGTTCCCATAGTGAGCCAAGAGTCTTGGTTAAGTGGCTGAAATATCCATCATCTGCTGGTCGGCCAGCAAACGTGACCAAGTTTAAGTCATAATATTGCTTTATGAGGGTTTTTTTTTGTTTTTTAAATAGCCATTTTAAAAGCTATCAAACTGAACACATGGGGAACATGATGTGTAGTGAAGGGAAAAGAGGAGCTTGTGGAGCTGAGGCGAGGAGAAAAACAAGGAGAATGAGAAGCTTTCACATGAATAAAACTGGTATATCGTCTCAGACTCACTGAGCCAATCACCAATAATTAGAGCTGAATCTTCACGCGGCATCAGCTGCGATACATGACTGTGACATTTCACGAAACACAGTGACGATTCTACATAAAGGAGTAGGTGGGACAATGCTACCTGTTAGTTATCGTGACACAACTAAAGTCCCTGGTGACAGTTTGGCGTCATTTCCTGATTATAACCGTATACTACCCCCAGCAGTGTCCCTGCACTGATATTTTTTAAACTAAGCTTGAATGGACATAAAGGGAAATTGAAATTGCAGGGGAAAATTTTTAACAAAGGACATTCATTAGATGTGATTCCCCATATGCTCAGGCCATGCACTCAGGGATTACATCCAGCACAAACTCTTGTCAGATATTGCGCCACGACTCTGAGCGAAACGCAGCAAAGACGGAGCAGGAGCAGGAAGCTGACCGGTTGAGGCCTGGCTTCTTCAGTAAGGCCTAAAGCCCCGTACGACTTCCAGGTGATGTTTGACACGTCACCGTTTGCCTGTCAAGGAAACAAACCAGTCACAACGGCGAAAGCTTTAAAAGCGGCTTGTCCGGCCAATCCAATCTGGCGCCGACCGAACGTTGACACAACTGCTGAACAAACCGACCTGACTTTGGGTTCGTGGCCTCATATTTATAAAAAAAGAAATGATGGCCGAGGCTCTTGGCAAACAACCATCACCCCCCCCCACACACACACACACACACACACACACATTCCCAAGAAGAAACCAGGTGCAGCTGCAGAGAAAACTTACTAAAAGCACCTTTAATTAATTTGTTTTTAATTAAAAAAGCAAACAAAAAAACCTACTTTGCTCCTTTTTAAAGCCATTTGAGGTTCAATATATTTGGTATCTGGACTGTTAGCAGGACAGTAGGTGTTTTGGTTTTTTTGAATATACTGCTGGAATATATGGCACAAAGACGTGTTTATGGTCATGTAGAAATTGTTGCGGTAACTTGGTTTTTAGAGAAAAAGGGACAGATGCCTACTTTGTGCACAGCTTGGTGAGAAGCGAGGCCTATTCTATAATAGGACAAGTTCTGCTTTAAACAGTAATAATATTAATAATAATTATAACAATATCTTAAGTGATATATTCTGATTTCTTTGATGACTCATCCATTTTGACCTTGAAAAAAAAAAAAATCAATATTATCAGTCAGGCTTTTAATTTGAAGGCATGTTTATCACATTATGGGCTGAAAGATGATTAAATATTGAACATATTTTTTCACTGTAGCTTTTTATTAGGATTCAGAAATGATCATCATAAACTACTACTGGTTTTTGAGGTGGACTCTTTTCAGTTTCCTGTGTGTGTTGGGGGGGGGGGTGAAGGAGGGGGGCACTTTGTGGGATTATCTTCAGCCAAAATGTCTTATGATTAACCTGAACTCTGAACAACCTCAGCTGTTCTCTGACTCCACAAATCCATTGGAGAGACGGACTAGGCTGGTTTTCACTGGCATAAGACAGACTGCAGCTCCAGGCTTCACGCAGCATCCAGACAAGTTCAATCGTCATTTGTAATTTTTAATATAAATCTTTTCACCCTCACACAAATTGCACATTTTTTTTTCCTCCAAATGGACACACAGTCAGCAGTGGACAACTTACTGGTTGACATCTTCCTTATACACCTGAACTGGCAAAAAAGAGGGAGAAACAAAAAGAATAAAATAAGAAACATCTAACTTGATCTTACCACCACTTTACTATGGCATGCATAGGTTTCAGACCTTACTCAGAAAGAGACAACAGACACTTTGTCTAAGAAAGTTTCTAAACGATGCCATGACTGCTCACAATCCGGATAAACAAGGAAACAAAGCGAGGAAACCAACCGAGGTACAGAAAAGCTCTGTTCCACCGAGAAGAGAAATGTCAACTTCAGCAACCCCCCCACCCCCCGGAAAAGGAATTAATAAAATACAATAAAATAAAACTAGGGGGAAAAGACGGAGGTTGTGTCTAGTGGAAGCCTCAGCATTTGTGTTCCGTTTGTCTGCAAGTGGCTCGCACAAACACAAGGGCTTCGGACGCACCGCTGTGCAGTGGTCTTCCTAAAACATTTGGTTCTAGCCACAGTGCAGTTGACAATGCTGGATGTTCATTTTCTGTTTTTTTTTTTTCTTTTTTTACCCCCCCGGTCAATGCTTTGAGCACTAACAGGTCAGAGGAGGATCTGGTTTAAAACAAAAAAAGGACAAAAAACAACAAACAAGGAGGAAGTATGTTGGGTAGAGACAGGTGACAGACTTGCCTTTGGCTACCCCACATTAAAATCAAACTGAATTCAAACTCGCCTTTTTTTTGGGGGGGGGGGCAAAAAAGAAATTTGCATAAATTTGAACTCTTGTTAGCATAAAGAAAGAAATGAAGTTCTCGCCACTGTTAATGATGGTGCCTATGATTTCATTTAGTTCAATAATATCGGCATAGGCGGGCAGCAAACAGTTAACATGATATGAGGTACCGCGGGGGGCAGGCAGCGAGAGAGGGGTGCGTGCCGGTGCCTTAGACCGGTGATGATGATATAAAAAAACTAATTAATTTAAAAAAAACAAAAAACCTGGTGGGTACCGGATGCGACACGTTTTCCAGGACCTGAGATTTCGATGCAACAGACGGGGCAGCGACGGAAACCTGACGGGAGAAACGCTGACACGTGCAACCGGACCCGAGGCGATCGAGGAGACTCGGGCCGGGCCTTACAGTGAAAGCTACCTGGCTTATCACGAAAGAAAAGGGACGGTACCTTAGTCCCGTCCCTACGTCGCTTGGCAACTCCGTGCGTCACTTTCTCCGTGTCACGATTAAAACAATGTACCAATAAAATACAAAGTGCTGCAGTCAAAAGAGCCTTTGTTGCTGTAAATTTGTACACCGTGGGGCCGCCCGTGACTTGGCAGCTGTAACAATAGCATGTGAGTGAAGTAACCAGGCCGACTAGCTTCCACTTTCTGAGCTGGTTGTAATCTTCACGGCGTGACGAGTCCTGCCGAAAGGGACAGACGGCTTAAACTGCTGGCAGCTGATAACCAACACTAATTGAACATGCTGATAAGGGGAGGAAAAAAAAAAAAAAAAAAAAAAGGTCTTGTACCAAGTGTTGAAGACTATAACACCGCAAGGCTTTGATATTTTCCATTCAGTGGTGCACCACAAGTTGGGAGCAGGGCGCCTAACATGCTCGGTGTTTGGTCGTCTGTCAAAAGATGGGAGAAGCCCACCGAGGGGCTTGAAGATTTAAACATAAATGTGTTGAAAAATACTTTTAAACCCCTTTGACAATTAAAAGCTGCAGTGTCATTTTTCCTTCGACGGGAACTGAGGGGAATTCAAACTTCAGTTCAACTTTAAAAATCAGACACAGAACTCAATCAGAGGACACCCACCACTGGTTTTCTGGTCCACGTCCGAGTCTGAGAAACCTGCCACTGTGTGGCTGAAGACAAAAAGAGAAAAAAAAAACAAAAACTAGGGTTGAGGTCGAGGGTCTGTCAGCTGCTGGGTCTGACCTCGCTATGCTGAACCGAGGGAGTAGGAACAAAGGGACATTTCGGGCTCCTGAGTTCTTTTTGGCATTAAGGGTTAGCTAGGACGTGGATAAAAAAAAATAATGATTAACAATTTAACAACGTTACAGCCGGGGCCTTTTGGGGGGGGGCAGAAATCATCACCTGGTTCCAACACGGGATTTCCATTTTTAGAAATTTCAGGTTTTGTCCAGAGGAGTTCGAGGATGCAGCACAGAGAGATTACGTCACAGCAAGTACCGCAACAAGTAAGATAAAAGGTTACAAAACTCTCAAAACTCTATTTTTCAGGTCTTAGGAGTAATTTTCTTTTCTAGACTTTCACAGACCTGGAAGGGGTCAAACGAATAAGGTTTCCACCTGCGTGGGAACCCCTGGAGTCAAGAAAGTGGGAGAAAACAAACAAACAAACAAACTGCAGACAAGGAACAACCGTTGCGCCTCAGGGGTTACCTTTTGTCAGTACAAAGCATTAAAAGGATTGGTTTTTGTTTTCTTTTTTCCCCAAAAAATTTTCCTTTCATTTGATAACTAAATATCTCACTCTATTGATATAATTCAATCTTGTTAAAGCCATATATAAACGTTAACATGTACACACGCTCGTCACTGGTCATCGGTGGAATCGGGACCTTTATTATAATAAGTTGGTGGAACTCGCTCTTGCTGGCGCTCAACAAATATACTGTGAATGCAAGTAACAATTAATATAATGATAATAATAATAATAATAATAATAATAATAATGATAATAATAATAATAATGATAGTAATAATAACAATAATAATCATCGTCATCGTCGTCTGCACCGTGCCTTGTAAACCTGGAAAAAACTAAAAAACAAAACAAGAGCCAGGTAATCACACCTCCTCAGTCCCCCCCCCCAACACACACACACCCCACCCCAAACTTGACCCTTGAAAAACAAAAAAACAAAACAAGTTTAAAAACAGGGAACATTGAGCTGAGACTGTAGACTCTCTCTGGCTTCTTCGAAGTCCTAAGTCCAGTTGTGTCACATAAATGTCCCCCGAAGTCCTGAAGGCAGTGGAGGGTGGGGGTGGGGTAGCCTCACACTGGCTGGAGATCGAGCACTTAGCAAACCGCTGTGGAGATGGACTTTTTTTTCAGCGTCAGCCTGCCCCTGCGTTCGCCTGTTTTCCGTGCTGCAGGTGAGTGCGCGCGCCCACCTGGCGAGGTTTAAAGGGACCGCGTTAAACGGCGGTCGGCCGAGTGATCGCTTGTCTGTTTTCTTTATCGTTGTTTTTTTTTTTTTCCTTCTTTTTCCATTAATGTTTGACCAGCCCCCCCCCAGCTTGTCTGCCCCAGTTCGACACCCCCAGGTATAGGGGGCGGGGTTTCTGCACCACGTCCACGAGCTTGGCTCTCTGGGAGAATTTCTGAGTTGGCCTCTCTTGGCTGGCATCTCAGCTGTCAGTCAGAGTGATGCAGACGCAGCCTCGGAGGACTGGAGGGGGGTTGGTGGTGGGTCGGCCAGGCCCCACCAAAGTGGAGGCGTAATTTTATATTTACGATGGAGAGGGAGGTGGTGGGCGCGCAGGTGTGTGTTTTAACTGTGAGTGGTGTGTGTGTGTGTGTGTGTGTGTGTGTGTGTGTGTGTGTGTGTGTGCTGGCCCCCCCCAGGGGTCCTCTCAGAAACGACTCCTGGTCCTCGGTGGCGTTTGTGCCAATCGGTCAAAGCGGAACAAGAAGCAAGTGAGATGGTCGACTTCCTACTACTTGTTATCATGCGTCTCCTCAGCTAATATGGCTACATTGTTGGAGGGAGACATTTCTGGACAGGTCCTCAGAGAGAGAGAGAGAGAGAGAGAGAGGAGAGAGAGAGAGAGAGAAAGACAGACAGATAGAGTGTGTGAGTGAGAGAGAGAGAGAGTGTGTGTGTGTGTGTGTGTGTGTGTGTGTGTGTGTGTGTGTGTGTGTGTGTGTATATGTATGTATATGAGTGTGTGTGCGCGGGGCTAGTGCAAGTAATCGTCCACAGAGGCAAAGGCGCAGGAGCCACTGCCAGTCCGTGCCATGATGGCAAGGCACTGGGCGGCCTGACCCACGGCCTGGGCCAGGGGGGGCTGCTTGGGCAGGTTGTGAGTCTCTGGAGAGAAGAAGAGGAGAAAAAAAAAACAAAACTACAGTGATTACAGAAAAAACAAAACAAAAACAAAAAACCAACGCATTTCTCGTTAACATGGCCTCTGAGATATCAGCCAACTCTAATCCGCTTACCGAACTAGCCAATTTTGGCCTTCGAGTTTTCGTCACACAACACGTTGTACAAGACACCATTTGCTTCAAGCGCCCTGACGACTTATCTTCTAAATTTGGTTCACTGGAGTCACATAAAAGAACTGAACTCCAGTAATGTCTAGCCCTGTAGGTTCGGCGTCGTGGGACCTGGCTCTTGGATTTCTGCCGCCACACAAACATGACACAGGTGAATTAAGTTTCGGGGGTTTTTTTACTCACAGCAGCAAAATATGCAAAAACTTGGGGGGGGGTGTCACTCTCTCTCTCTCTCTTTTTTTTTTTAAGGGATTCAGTCTACCCGTTTTTCTTTTTCCCCCAGTCCTACATTTTTGGACCCAACAACTGACAGCTAGGTCTGGATAACAGATGTGAACAGGGACATAGTTTCCCCCTGGGGTGTACTGCTGTCGAGCCAGAACAAAACTCCATTCACCTCCACCGTACTGGACGATCTGATGTGATCTCCTTGTAAACATAACTGGTGTTGAATTTCTTACGTGTTACACTCACGTTTATTCCTTCATATTATTCCTATAAGCACGATCAAAGACAGATGTGGGGTTTCTTTTGTTTTGCCTCACTGGACATGATAAAACCCCCACTTTCTAGATTTGTCCAGGGCTTTTAACAGCATAAACCTATATTAAAACTAAATTACTAAGGATCAAAGGTTGGAGCAGTGCAGAGTCAAGGGAGACAGAAAAGAGCCTTCTGTGTTGCGATCTTGTGTGTCTAAGGTGACACTACCGCTGCCTCATCTTGTCAGATTCAAACGTATTTGATGCCAAGGGCTGACCCACCTAATATTGCACTGTTGAGGGTGGAGCAGACAGGCTCTCTCTGGATGGAGTCCAGCTGGTAGCCGACCGGGCTGTTCCAAGGGTCCGAGTAGGCCAACAGGCTGAAGGCGTCCTGCAGCGACAGAGGGCGACAACGACCAGTGCTGATCACAACACTCAGCGCACTGCTTCATTTTCCCCTCCCACGCATCCCCCTTCTGTCCTGTACAGTCCGACTGCTACTGGTTGTACCTTTACTCTCTTGTTAAAGCCATTCAACCTTAAGGAATAGATTTTTTTTTTCTCCCAAAGATTGAAAACAACAACAAAACAACAAAACGCCTGCTGTGTATCTATCAGACTGTCAAACTGTTTTTTTCTGGCCCCAAGCAAGCAAAACAGAAATGAAGTTTCTGCCCACGTTATTCCATTTAATGACCTTAAGTTTATCCTTATTTCCTTATGTAATTGCTGCCGAAAATGTAATTTAGCAATTATTTGTTCCAAACCGCTGCCAAGTGTCCTACAAGTGGATTACGTTTAGAGTCACAATCATTTTGGGCTCAGTGTAGTGGCTGGGACTTGGTATGATGATGCCAGTGAAAGACCAAAGATGTGGTACTTTGACTAAAAACTTTTTATAGTTTGCTAGTTCTTTTATTTTAGTTTTCTTCTTATAAAGAAAACATTTTATTAATGCAAGTAAATAGTAAATGCCCGATAAATGTTGATATATGTTGAATGTCTTGACAGAATCAGAGGTACAGGACCTTTGGCTACAGAGCAAAAACCGTACAGTTAAACCACATGTTAAGGCACTGATGGGTCGAGTACGCTTAGTGATCTGTTTGTTACCTTGAGCATCTTCTTGTTAGCCGAGTTCTTGCCACACTCGCGGCGGAGGTGTTCGCTCATGCTCTGGAGCTCCCTGCCAAAATGGATCATCCTCTCGATGGCCGCCTGGCTCCCGCCGCACAGCTGCCGCTTGGACTGGGCAGACTCCACTTCTGCAGGGCGACATGGAAAACAGAAATGCTTCAAATGCAGGCCAAATGTCACGGTGCATTCACAGTACAGGCATTTAGCTGGAGCGCTTACAATCCCAGGCAGAAAACCTTCAGTTGCTCATCCTGGAATTCTTGTTAGAAACAAGCACAATAAACTGATAAACAGGGGAACAAACAGCAACAGTAGTAGTGGTCATAGATAACTACCAGGGGTATGTTGCTATGCTGATAAAAGGTAAAACCAAATCATTAATACCACACACACACACACACACACACACACACTCTACCCACCCATGTCTGCGTCACAGTCGTCGGGCTCGGTGGTGTGTTTAGAGCTGCCGTTGAGGAAACCATTCGAGGACGACTCCGTCACTCCATTGGTGAAGTGGTCAACCTCCATATCCACATCGTTACTGAGGAAACAAAAGGAGGAGCAGTCAGCATGTGTGACGGGTCACAGGAAGCACTCTCCTCCTCGGAGGACGGTGGGTTGACCACCTAACGCTTTCTATCAAAAGCTTTAGGGCTCGTAACCCAAAAGTAACTGTTCCTGAGAACAGCTTGATACCAGTTACAGAATGACTAACTAGCTTTATCAGCAGCGTAGTAGAAAATGTAATATGAATTCTATGCTGATTCATATTTGATTCAATTTGATTCACCACATATTCATCTGATTTGGTGTCATGATAATTCTAACTCAAACCTAGAGGAGACATCTCATTAACAGTACCTTACAACCAAGCTAACTAGCTCCCTGGCCTGTTGGATTCCCCATTGAATCACCCAACAGTGATTTCACGAGGTACTGACACACCCTGGAGTATGATTACATGTCAATGTGAAAAGATGGATTCACTAAAACCACCGGAGTTCAGCAAAAAACAAGATTTTCGACTGCCATGAAGAATGCATACTCTGTGATGGCAGAGAAATCAGGTTGTATTGCACTGCCTACTCTGACAGCCACATAATTATTTTTCCTTTCGAGTGAAAGAAACATAAACGCAACAAAATAAGCCTGATGGAGACATCGTGAAGAAATGAACTCAACTTCAAGTCCTACAATTCAGGCATCTACTCAAAGGAAACCGAACTCCTCGAGAAGATTTTTGGTTGTCTTAATGGCATAAACTCAGCTTTATAAGCGAATGAAATGAAGAGTTGGTCCACGTTGGCAAGGTTTTTCCTTATTACCTGGTTATGGGCTGTTGACTGCGGCTCCCGTTGATGCTAATGTCAGATGCCGGGAGGGTGGAGCCAGAGCCCGGGGGGCAGGGCTTGTGACTGTGAGGGGAGGAGCCGTGGCTCTTATTAGACGTCACACCATTACAGCAGTTGCTGTCAAACCCTGAAAAACAAGGAGAGTCGATAGACATGTTTAAAAATGGTTACAATGGCTTACTTAAAAGAGATGGCTCTGTGGATACTAATGAGTCCTCTAACTAAATATGATGATTGATGTGGATTTTTTTTTCTTTCCCCAATATTTGTGGTTCAACATGGGTAAATAAATAAATTGGGCCCTAAACCTCCTAAATCAAAGGCATTACAACACAATATACTTTATTTCTGTTGCAACATGAAATCAGAGGCAGATCTTTGTCACTAAAGGTTGGTTCAGCCAGAAAGTGAAGCACATCATCGCCTTATGCATCTTCACGCAAGTTTGACTGCTGGACTGTTTGTGCCAAAGTACAGAATGTCAAGATGTTAGTGGTTATAAGTTTGCTAGCAACGGGCCAACCGGCGGTGTCTGTGGTAGAGTGCCCTCTATGCTTATGTCACAAACTGATAAAGTCACATTTCAACTTGCCGCTCGTGTCTGAAAACACGGAAGCATCAACAAATAAAGGGCGACGTTAATCCACTGAACACCTGCACTGCTCCCGATCAAAGTACTGTTTAGTGTTTCAGCCGATATAAATGGAGGAGCTGATCTGTGTGTAGATATGTCAAAGCTGAATATGAATGTAATCAGCATATTTCTGGGTAACCGTTATCACTAGATGTAAAATGGAGCTGTGTTTGTACTTGGGTGGATTTGAGGTGATTAACACAGATTAACACATGGACTGTACCTGTGAGGTAGGGCTGGGAGCTGCTGGCTTTGTGGCTCGGGCTGCTGAAGGGTCGTGGGGAGCCGGGGTAACTGTCCTGAGACTTTGGGCTGCGACCCCCCAGACACCTCACTTCGCTGTCTGTCCCGTTCACCATCTCTATGAACTGTCTCACCCTGAGGACGAGGGTGAGGGAGGGAGGGAGGGAAGCTTCATCAGAATAAATCTGTGACATACAGGAGTCTAAATAAACCGCATACAAACACCTGTTCGTCCTGCATCTCATCTGGGTGAAACTGTGTCTTTTTTTTTTTTTTTTTTTTAACTAGTCGGCGTAAAAAAAGACAACATTCACACAGGAGCCAGACAAGCAGCTATTAGCAACAAAAGCAACTGAGTTTGCAGGAATTATCATCTTTACTTAAAAAAACAGCTTCTGCTTATCCAAAGTAATGATTTTATTAAATAAATCAACTGCAATAACCATTCAACTGCAGCCTTGCTCTTACTTGAGCATGAAGAGAAGGTCTGGGTTCCGCTCCAGGAGGTTTGGATAGAGCTGCTGGGTGGTCTCGATGGCCTCGCCCATTCTACCCGACAACACCAGCTTCTGGATCTCTGCAAGCCATCGGTGAACAAGGTCACAAGATATAAAGCTTACACCACATTTTTTAGTGGTGATGCTTTTGTTGCGATGTCCTTGTCCTTTGCTACGATAAGATTTCTCCATACTTTCGTAGAACTGAAGGTTTTTAATAGCCAATGTTTAAAGAAAAAAAAAAAAAAGATCTGTAACTATTTTATAAAGTTTTACATTTGCATGTCATCTTCTGTCTATGTTGAACTTTCTCTAAACTAGCTTAGCAATCACAGGTTTCTATTCTGGTGCTAATTTACACTGACACGATTCCCATCTTCTGCCCTAAGGGTGATTGTCAGGCGATCAACCTTAACACCAAAGATGGTACACAATATCTTTATACTTTTTTTTGGAACTAGTCCAGAAGACATCAGCATTGTCAATGTGTGCGCCATGCAAAAGGCAATCATATGGCGACTTAAAAATGTCTCTGCAAATTTAACATTTACTTAAATACTTCAACAGTAGATCTGCATTTTGCCTTCTTTTATTTCTATGAACAGCAGACATGCTTACACTTGACTCTCAGCATCAGATTTCAAAAGCTGGTTCCTAATTTTAGCCCTACGTCAGCATTGCTTAGAGCCAGGCCGACCCCGGAGGCGGACTCACTCTGTCGGTTTTTGATGGAGGCCAGTTCTTCGTGCACGGCCTGGTCGGTGGATTTGGCGAAGGCTTCGGCCGTGGCACAGTAGCTGTGGTGCACCAGGTAGGAAGCGACCATTCTAACAGGAGGAGACACAGGGAAAAACGAAAACATGACCAAGGATCAAACACGGGCAACAGAAACCAAATGGCGCACAGATGCATCTGATGAGTTCGAGTGTTTCTGCGAATATTGCATCATATTGGATTAGAATTGATATCTAGATAACTGTGTCTGGGCAGCATAATTTAACTGTCCTGGTGTAGAGACATGCTTGTCGATATTGTAATTAAAAAAATAAATAAATTGAAAAAAAAAAAATCAACCACTTGTAGAGACTTGGGCTAAGATGTTTTGTCTCCATTCACATTTAAATTTAAAAACTAAACTGGAAAACTGCAAACATTTAATAAACATGCTGTGCTGGTTTGAGTCAAACTGGAAAAGGCAGAAACAATCATTAACCAAGCCTTTCCCTGTGCAGGTTAACACACTGCCCTATCCAGACAGATTTAGAACAGGGAAATACTGTGGTAAGTATGCAAGCAAGTGAGCCCTGAGTGTTACTTTTTGATTTAAGTTTCAGCTGAAGGTTAACATCAGTTATCAGAGCCTGGATCAGGGCAACTGGGAAAACTCAGTCCAACGGTCTTGAGGTGACACTTTTTTGTAACCTGCTGTTTCCAAGGCTAAAACATTAATGAACCATAAAGACTCTACTTTGGTTCTACTTTTCTGGTTAGTTTTTTTCCACCCATCATTCCTACCAGTTATGATATTGTTGTATTCACCAAGTTATTTTAGAAGCTTTGGGATAAGAAAAACAAGCAGATCATCAGAAAGGATTTAAACAAACTATTTCTCCAGATCATCTAAACCCCTTTCCTTTGAGGAAAACCTGAGTGCACCCTGACGTGTCGGTAATCCCCCACTGCAGGGGAAAACTGTTTACTCACACAACTTTGCTAAGTACAGATGGACAAAGTTGAAACCAGGAAGCCGTTGTGTAAACTCTGCTTCACAAAGGACAGTTTGGTAATAATTGTATCGGCGGCCTTTGTCTTCAAACCCAACTGTTTTCCCGTCTGTGTGTCATCTGTAGGCTTATTCTCCATCTGTTTGATCGCCTGCCAGCTCAGGTCCTTTCTCCTGTCTCAGTTCTCCTTGGCTTTCCCAAAGCTGAGGGCTTAAATCTGCGAGCCCAATATTATTATTTCAAATACTATTGATCACAAAAGCCACGAAAATAAGACCCAAGTTGTTATAAACTACAGTTACTCTGTAAGTCAGTGTTTTATGTGTGTGCAGGTGAATTTGGCTTCTTGGTGCTCTGCTGCCAGCAGCATCTGCAAGGAAATCTGCCCCTGCCCTCGCTGACTGATCATCGTGTCACAGTTCCTCTACAAAGACAACAACCCTTCCCTTCCTCCAATCAGACCCGCACTTATAAAAACTTCCTGTTTTCAATTGCAGGCCATGAGATGAATTTTCCAGCTAAAGGCAATGACTCCACTCTACCCAACCCCACCCTCAACCCCAATCCCCCGTCAAATGGAGATTAAATCCTTTCAGGACGTGTAATCACAGGAACAGAGAGCTAATCCCATCAGGCCAGGGCATGGAGAGAAACGGAGTCACACAGTTGTTTCTTCTGGATCTGGGAGTCGTCCATCTGGGCCTGGATGGGTCACGACGGCGGTAATTTCCTGTCACCTGCAGTAGAGCCAATAGTTCTGAGGCTCTTGATGCTCAACTTTGATTGATATATGACTCCAAGGAATAACTCATAGATCATGACATACATTTTTTTAGACAATCTTTTCCTGCGCAACAAAAAGACTAAAAACTAAAATAAAAAGTAACCACTGAAAAAAAAAAACAATAGTGAACTTTACCATTTAAAAAACACTAACCAACAATGTGAATGACACAAGTCTCACTCAGCAGTATGCATGCTGTGGAATCACACAGTGTATACTCCTTATATAAGGACTAATATAAAGCATGGGCAGTGCAATGTGTTAAGTTATAAAAACTGAAAAGAAAAATTGGGAAGTAAAGAAAAAGCGGCTCCTAAACAGCTGGGACAAACCACACCATTGAAAAAAATAAACTAGCGTTACCATTATCAGGCGCTGTGGACATAACATTAACATTACCTTAGGTTGGATATCCTCTGGTTGGGTGTTTATTTACCGTTTGTTCTACCGTGTCAGAAAGTGGTGACAAAGAAATAACTAATATATATTATTGGTGTTATTAGACCGCATATTAATAATAATGACAAACAGGTATAAAAGATGGAAAACAGCCACTTTGTTCAGTTCACTTTTAAATGGACTTAATATACAAGGATAGCAGTTTAAACTGCTTTTGACTCCATGCCAAAATTCCTGTTCTCATGTGCTGATGAGCACACACGTTTGCCACAGTTGCCGATGATTCACATAAATACACACTTGGCTATTACAAGATCACTCCCTGAACAGTTTAAAATCAGTAAATGGATTTAATAGCAATTTACTTTTTGTAAACATGTTAAAAGTTGCACATCTACCCTCAAATATTCCCATGCTTGGTCCAAGATTCACGCCACCAACAAGCTCCTTCTCAAGAGATCCCTGTCCAAACCGTTTAGTCCACGTTAACAGAGCGAGTACACTGGAGTGTGTTTTAAATTGAATCAGACAGGTTGTGAGCATAAGCACCCGAAAATTCTACAGAGAATACTAAACCAAAGTAACGATAATCATATGACTAAGATGTGACTAAAACTAAAATGCAGTTTCCTCAAAAGACTAAAACAAAAATCATTTGTCAAAATTGCTTGCATTCTCATCTAAACTCCATTATTTCATAGTAAATGCATAGGGTTCAGGTTTAGTTAGGAAAAGTTCAGCTTTCTCGTCGTCTTACTTCTGGATCATGGACTGCCACTCGCCCTCGCGTTCTCCGATGGGGAAGCGATCAATCTGGGCCTGGATCTTTGTCCTCCACTCTCGCATGTAGTCCTCAATGTCAAACACAAAGGGGTGCTGGCCGAAGTTTGCATCCACCACCTCCCCTGGGGTCTGAAGGCCTACGGTCGGGTACAGGTTAGGCTGCAGGAGAGAGAGGCGAAAGTAGTTTGGGAATGTAATCTGAACAACAAATCAATACAGGAAAAAATTTGAGGAAAAAGAGTTAAAGCAACAATTACAATTAGTAACATTTTTTGGCCACTAAGTGGCAGCAGAAACAAGCTGTCAACGTGACACTGGCGTCACTGTTTTTTAAGATGATTTGGTAAACTTGTTGGCAAACAGTTGCTTGTTTGCACATCCAGCAGTTACAAGGCAACATAGGCATTAGGAGCCATGTTTCTGACAAACACATGAGTTCAAGTCCAATATTCACCCCCTTCGAGCTCTGGTTTCTGGCTCTATGACCATTAACCATACTGCTGCAACATGTTCACCAGCCAGTCACTTACTTTGTCCGTCTGCCTTTTCCTGACGGATCTACAGTTTACATTTTTGGCTGAAAACAGCTGCCTGCTACCGCAAACAAGGCAATGAAAGCAGCGAGAGGAAAACCAAAACAGTCAAGCTGCAGGTCCTGAAAAAGGTCTGCAAGAGGTGTAACGGTTCTGTGGGTTGGTCACTACAAGCAACCCCTTTAACATACAAGTAGGCATGTGATCCGTTGTGAATAAAAAATATTTTTTAGCAGCTTTAAAAGAGAAACCATCAGTTTTCTACATGCAGATTCTTTTCTTTGTCAGGGAAGGAAAAGGGAGTTTGGGAACATAATCTGAACAATAAATCAAAACAGGAAACAATGAGAGGAAAAACAGGAAAACCAAAAATCTAAGGAAACAAGCTTTTGTCTATAATTACGCTTTAAGACTCAATTTTGCCAACTGACAGATTATAATAAAATCAGGGTAGCGGGCTGAGAAGCAGCCTTTTTAACAAGAGAGACAAGGTCCTAGCTCCTATGACATTAGAGGGACAGTAAGGAAGATTTTTTTTTTTTTTTGAAATTGCATAGAATGACCATATTACATCAATCAAGGCAATCGACGTGTTTATCTGTTCCTCAGACACAACAACTCAGAGACTGTATTGCCAGGTGCTGTAATTTCTGACTCTGATCAACTCTCTGCCCTGTGCCAGGGATCAATAACAGGGTCACTAAAGTTACAGTGGGGTCTCCGCTTTGGTTAGCAGAGCTCACAAGCGCACATGCCACAGGTAAACCTTACCACTACTCAGCAGGGAAAGGGCGGTTTTTAGTTTGTCTTTCTACTGCCAGTGGCCCTGTGCAACGAATCACAGAAAACTGCTGTTTAATGGATAAGGTGAACATTTTTCTATATTTTTCCTTGTTGTCAACAAATCCCATATAACGAGTGAAACCTACAATGCCTTGGTTTCAGCCCTCAGTAGTTTCCTACTCTCCTACTCTGTGTATAGCACTGAACCCCAAGGCTACTGCTCGCTGATGAACAAGAATTGTAGATCTAAAAAAAAAATTAAATTAAAAAAATAACTAAAATTAAAAAAAATAATAAAATTAAAAAAAAAAAAAGGACAAACAAAAAAAGACGATTGACAGGTATATTTATACTAAGTTTCAGGATTACATGGGCTCAATGATTTCCTGAAGCACCTGGCCTTTGTAGTTTCTAGCAAAACACTGATCCAGAAGGAGCAAATAGTTCCTCATGCTGGGAGTTGTGACTTGCTCGAGCCCTCTCTCCATGCTAGTTGATGACATGTCGCATGTCGGTGTCAAAGTACATGTCAGTTATTTGTTCCTGGGAACAGCCGTTCTGCTTTTTTTCCTCTCTTTTTTTTTAAGTCCTTGATTACATTTGTGATGACAGGATGAGGAGATAAACAGAGGGAGGAGATAAGGAGCCTTGTATGGGTAGGTTTACTACCAATCTAATCATAGCCCTCATTTCATCAGAGGACCTGGAATCACTAAGGGTAATAAATACTAATGTTTCACAATGCAGTTAAGAAGAAAAGTTGATCATATGGCCTTGTAGTGTAGGTTTTGAGTTAGGACTCATCTTCAAAAAGAGATAACACTAAATCTAGACATAGAGAAAAGGTTAATGATATTTCCAGGTAAGGGAACTGGTTAGTTAATGTTAGGGTAGTAATTTGTTGACTAAAGTGGCCATAAGCCCGGTAGCACAAAAGGTGTGCGTGTCTCTGAAAGTTGCCATTGTCACGGTCCAGTAACCACAAAGGTCAGCTGTGCCGAGGTGACGCACTTTGCTGCACAGCTCTGGAGGAACATGAATGTCTGGCTTGGGGCCAAGCCTGTTTAGTTGCTCAATGGATTATTGTTGCAGCTAAGACTCTTATTTTCTTCTCCCTCGAAAACAACCAGCCCTGCTCTCATTTGCTACTCAGCAAGAAGAGGGAAACCAAACAAAAAACAAACAAAAAACACCTTAAAAAGGGTCTCCCTCACAAAGCAGTAAATACTTGCATGAATCCCATTAGAATTAATGTCCTTTTGGTGTGGGAGTTGTTTACATAATGAAGCATGGGAGTTGACAATGAGAGGGCGTGAGAGCCGCCTGACCATGAGCCACAGCAGCATAATGCAAGACAAGGGATGTCCTTTTCAGATGCAGACAGAATTTTAAAATTTTTATTCAAGTCCTATTTCAACTGTCAACAACTTTTTGGCCACTAAGTGGCAGCAGAAACAAGCTGTCAACATGACACTGGCGTCACTATTTTTTAAGATGATTTGGTAAACTTGTTGGCAAACAGTTGCTTGTTTGCACATCCAGCAGTTACAAGGCAACATAGGCATTAGGAGCCATGTTTCTGACAAACACATGAGTTCAAGTCCAATATTCACCCCCTTCGAGCTCTGGTTTCTGGCTCTATGACCATTAACCATACTGCTGCAACATGTTCACCAGCCAGTCAGTTACTTTGCCCGTCTGCCTTTTCCTGACGGATCTACAGTTTACATTTTTGGCTGAAAACAGCTGGCTGCTACCACAAACAAGGCAATGAAAGCAGCGAGAGGAAAACCAAAACAGTCAAGCTGCAGGTCCTGAAACCTAAACAATCTGCGGACACATGCTATAAAACTCCACAGAGGTGTAATGGTTTTATGGGTTGGTCACGACGAGCAACTCCTTTAACATACAAGTAGGCATGTGATCCGTTGTGAATATTTTTATATTGCAGCTTTAAAAGAGAAACTCCACCAGTTTTCTACATGCAGTTTCTTCTCTTTGTCAGGGTAGTACTATGCAGCCGTGTGAAAACAGATGGATAGTGTCGTCTGTGGCTCTGAAGGAGCTTGCATTTTTTGCCAATGTTGTATTTATTGATTTAAAAATAATAATAAAAAAAAAAATGGAATCATACTTCTCAAAAAAATGTATATAAAATAGTATACAGTGCCAGGCCCGTGAAAACTGTGGCAAAAACTTAATCCATTAAGTGCATGTCATTTGCTAGATACAGATGCGCAGGCTTAAGTTTTATTAGATATAAAACATTTTTTTAAATAAACTGAAAATAAGGTAATATTTCAATAAAAACCTGCCTGTTCATGGCTGGATAAAGCAAACAGGATATAGAGTGGCTGTTCTCCTGTGTACAATATCATAACCATGTGTGTGAATATGAGCTGTTTAGCCTATTATAATGCTTTTCAGGTTGTAGTGTGTGAAATGTGTGCAACCTTGTTTCTACCTCGTGTCTCATTTTTTCCAGAGAACCACTTAGTCTCTAGATCAACATCTGCAGCCTCCTATCCATTTTGTACAGTGTAAATATTTTGACTACAGTGGACAGTCTAAAGGGCATGAAACATTTTTTCTATAAATAGCTCTGTGTCCAAAAGCTCCAAGTGATTATGGAAATTAAAAGATTTCTTCAAAACACAGTAATGAGCAACATGTGGCTACTTACTGGAAGGTCTGTGAAGGCAATACCTGCAAAGGAAGAGAGAGAGTGTCAGCATAAAGGAGAACAGTCCTCTCCGTATCTGCACACATCAGGAGGCCACAGTCGGCGCGTTTACGTGTACTGAGGTAATCTGGTTACTATCATCTTTTGGCAGTAGCCTCATTTCTTCAATTTCATGTAAATGAGAAAGACAGCGGGGCAAGCAGGGCGGAAAAATTACCCCGGCATGTATCCAAGTATTGCTGTAGCAGCAGGTACAGGGTAACAAGGGAGGATTTGTACAGTGTGGAGGAACAAAAAACAAGACGGTGACTCTAAGCTGTGTGTGCTTCCATCCAAAATAATATAATCCAATATCCGACTGAAATTAAAATAACTCTGTAGAGCAAAGACCTCCACTGAGGCCAATGTCAAAAAACATACACCAGACTTCTGAGGGGGGAGGGGAAAAAACCCTCAAATTCATAGTAAATAATCCAGAGCTACCCGTGTCCCATCTCTCCAATGGGGTGGGGGGGTAGGTTTGTAGATTTTATAGTAGCCATGTTGCTGCAGAGCATGTAAACAAATTCACCGATTCCCTGTCTTAGCTGTTATATTATGTAATAAATTCGGTAAAAATAAAAATGTCAGCATGTTTTCAGATGTTAGATTTAAAGAAAATTAAAATTATTTAAATAACGAAAAAAGGAAGGAAAAAAAAGGCATTCGTTTCCTCATTTGTAATAACCACACCATCAACGGCTTAATTTGCAGGCACACACAACAGAATATCAGGCCAAAATGGTGTCCGAGTGCCTTACCTAGGCTGTGGCCATTCTTTGTGTAGAAGCAGGTATTGTTTATGAGGTTAACGCAGCAGCCAATCACGTCGCCTGTTGTAAACGTGGGTCCGTAGGGTTGCCCGGTGCCAGACGAGCAAAAGGAGTGGCCATCATCTCCGTGGTAACCATATGAGTGCTTGTCCCAACCTGAGGGATGTGACCGCAAGAGTGTCAAAAAACATGAGGTCTGTGCAGGCAACAAAGACAGTGTAAAGACACAACAGACTGTTCATTCTGAGAATCAACATGCACACATATGCATGGAAAAAATCTGATGACAATACATCTAAGCAAAAAGCAAGAGGGAACAACGTCGACATGGACCAAACTTGTCCCTTGCTAACCTGACTGAGGTGGAAAGAAACTTTGAAGGATGACGCAAAAGAGCGAGACCTACTCAGCATAATTCAGGAATAATTAGCGTTTTCAAAACTCCAGGTATTTATGACCAATAACACAGATCAAAAGCCTCACAGAGGCTAGAAGTGGAAGGAGGAATTCAGTGCTATACTCAAGTCTTCTGCACAGCAATTGATATTCAGTTTGGATGCGTTTTTAAATAAAATATTGCTGGCACTTCATTTCAGCTAATCTGCACTCTCTCCCCAAGAAAATTTCAACCGAAAACTGCCAAAAAACAATGGCTGGACTGTAGAAAGACGTCGTCCCAGATGTCTGATGTGCACTGCTCATGTCGGCGGAACGGTTCGCCGCAAAACAAGCAATCAAACTCTGTGAATTCCGTTTTAACAATAGACTGCGCTGCTGTGGTTTTGTAGGGAAAATGTGCAATGCTGAAAAAACAGACCGAGTCAGAAATTCATGCTCGGATTTTTAAAACTTGGAAACGTAGCCAGTCCACGAGGTAGAATTTTTGTCTCATTATTCCAATGCTTTAGCAAATAGACTGCGCTTCTGGTAATCAAGGTCTGAGACCTCATGAAGGTTGTGGAGGTAAAGTGTCCTCACCATTTTTTTATGCAAGTACTTAGCCACTACCTAACCCACAGCACTTTAATGTGAGCCAGCAAACAGAAATCTGCAGAGGTTTCATGCCTTGCTCAAGGACAGCGATGAGGAATACATGCCTGACTGCTGATGGACGCTATATTGGGGGGGGGGGGGGGGGCTCCAGACTCAGTCTTGTTGGGACCGCTTGTTGTTGTTTTCATGGTTACTGCAGGAGGACACAGCTCACTCACTTTATCCAGAAAGCTGGATATGCTCCAGGAATTTTTAGATTTGAAAAAAAAAAATTCTTTTCCTTCTCTGTCTGTTGATTCCATCACCTGTAGACTACAGACAGGTTTAGTTTCTCCTATCTTTACTTAACCTGAGTAAATAGCAATTTTGGTGAGCATAAAACTGAAAAAAGTCCAATGTTTTTCACTGCTGCAAAAAACTATGTATCTGGAAAGGCTGTTAAAATCATTTTTATATTTGGTATTAAAAGCGCCAACATACAAGTTATACAAAATTACAAGTGATTCAATATTTTGTGTGTGTGTGCTGGTAGCATTTGTCCAGTCTTTTGTTTCCCAGAGAGAGGGGAGGAGGAACCAGCCTCTGCTGCAGCATGGACAGCCTCAGGGTTTTTTTAACATTACGAACGAGTTGCAGGATCCTGCGAGTTGCTGCTTTGAGCAGCACAATTAATCCTGCCGTTGCCATATTCATCACTGGAAAAAAGCGTTCAACTTTGCAGCAGTCCGGCAGCAGATCCTCACAATTATTGGAGTTTAATTAGCATCTATCCATCAGCCGGGGCCCTGCAGTATGCTCTTGCCCTGCTGTTATCTTTGTAGGGAGCGAGTGGAGCCGCTGGGTGGGTCCAGTTTCTCAGACTGGTGACGGGAGTCGGGGCTCCTGTTTGGCCTGATAACCTCAGCGGACAGCTGGGCTGATATGCACCATACCATGGCAAAGAGAACACGTACCAGCAGAAATCCTGCCATACTGAAACTTTGCACCCTTGGTTACATCTACTCCTTCATGCTTTACAGGATTTTTTAAATTTAATTAATTTGCATTTTTTTGCATTTCTCCCCACTCTATCAAGTTTAACTGCAAAATAAGAAGCAATCATTGTCTGTGCATTCACAAGCTGAACAATACCGTAACTTGGCAATGATAATCAGACGTTTAATAATAGATATTACCTTGTATCATAATTGTTTACTGCCTCAAATTTCTTTCTGAGCTCACTAAAATATCAATGAAAAATAGTTTAATGACCACCTCTCTCTACATGTTGTTATTTTTTTAATATACTGACCTAATAGCAGGGGAAATCATGGATGTATGAAGAAAACTATACCATGTTCACATATACCAACTTGCGCTAGAGGCTTTCTCCTCCTGAGCCAGTTGAGTTTCAGAGACTCATTCTGACTAAGCAGCCTGACTTCCTGCTCCCCCCCCCACACACACAGACAAGAATGGAATGAAATTGGTGCAGTTCCCTTTGTAGCCACATCTGAGATTGTTTGGATTTTTGTGTCTGATACATATGCTGATGTGAGATATGCTTTACTAGTTAGTATAAAGCGTAAAAAAATTGTGCATAACACAATTTCAACGTCAAAAATATTTAAACTGTCATAGCATCTCTTTTTTTTTTTTTTTTTTTTTTTTAATACTCATTTTGATGTATTCTTTACATTCTCCACATTTCCCAAAAGTGCACAGTGCCATTACATTTTTTGTTTTAATGGTGTTCCTATTTTTGGTTTTGTTTTTATGTTGTACCTATTAGCACATGGTAGGAGAGGGAACACCTTCACTGAATGGAACTACCACTTTCATTAATTTTCCTGACCTCTCCAGGGTTATCACACGTATAGAAATCCCGTATTTCTGCCTCTCCAACAATAAGAAAACATGCGAAAGTAATGTGCAAATTAACACCCACACAAATGCAAAAGGTTGCCGTTATAATACAAGGCAGACATAGGCAGTGACGCACAAACAGACAAATTCTTCTCACCACACCCAGAGGCAGTGGAAATAAACGCAGACATGAAACACATACACACAAAGAGTCATCTTACCAGGGAGTCTGTTCATGTTTACACCCTGAGCTGAGAGGCCGATGCCCATGTACCTGTGGAACGAACAGTTGGGAGTTTATTTGTATATGTAAAAAGAAAAGGGGCTGAAGAGTAGGTAACCAGCTGCCAGTCATGCTTAGCTGATACACATCTTAGATATCTCATCGTCTCCCACAGCTTATTGTCTGCAGCCACAAATACGGCCTGTGGGGTTGTAAGGGTCTAATTCTCAGTACAAATGCGAAAGAAAAATGGATTAGATGGATGAAAAACATGGGGATTTGGACTGTTTGTCAGACAAAAGTAAACATTTAATGACATCGTCTTGTGCGCTGGGATATTGTGATGGGCATTTTTCACTATTTTCTAATGTTTTATAGACCAAACGATTAACCAGTTACTGGAGGAGAGAATCAGCAGATTAACTGATAATGAAGAGAACTGTTAGTTGCAGCCTCTGCAGAGATGTGAGTGTTTCTCTCAGGATTAAATGTTGCACTGACAGCACTGACATCTCTGGTGCCAAGCTACTTGTTTGGCTGAAAATATTTCACTGAACTTTGGAGTCAAATCATTTTTAACTTCCTGTTTTCTAACCATTACAGACACCATCACAGAAAACCTACTAAATGTGGTGTTTTGTTTTTTTTTGGATTATCAAAGTATCCCAGACATCTTGGGTCAAGTAGGTTCAGCTGTTTGAAAGCAGCCAGTGAAATCATGTGACTTTCGGCTGTTCCACTGTAAGATGAGGCCCTTTAGATAAGTGAAGTCCCAATTTAGGATTACAAACTGACCTCTAGCCCTGTAAAGACTTTAATCGTGCTTTCATTTCATTAGACTTTTGCGTGTCATACAGTCTCCTAATATGAATTTCTGAAAACCTCAACTGCTTAATGGGGCATGTATTAAATAAACTTGACAGATGACTCCATCATAATGCATAACTGAATGATTCACAATTATTTAAAGTTTGGAGTGAGCAAAACCTTACTATGACTTGTCTTATTAGGTATTGGCAAAGTCACAACATGGGAGAATGCCCAAACCCTTTCTATAGGAATGTCCAGTATGAAGAGAGGGAGAATAGGACTGTAATCTCCTGTGTGTCATCACATTTTGTTTGGATGATCTCTGATCTGTCACAAAAAAAATTTAGATAATCGAGGCTTCCTAAAAGAGACAAAATAAACTGCCTCAGGTTCGCTACAATTAACAGAACCAAATTTTTAACAACTAGAGTACATGGCTATGCAAGTTTTTGTTTTGAATAACAAGCAGCTACAATTAGAGTCAAAATGCAGCAGGACTATGGTGCATATAGGGTAGACTAGTTAGACTAGACTAGTTAGTTGTTTTAGCTTTGATCATCACCAAATTTTCAAAACTCTGACCAACTCTATACTTGGTCAAAAAAACAAAAAAAACAAAAAAAACAAAACAGTATCTCAACTGAGCAGCTTATTAGTTATGAAAGTAGGGTCTGTAGGCTGTTTAGTGGAGTAATGATATTTAAAGTCAATAACCTCGCTAGTGGCCCTATGAACCTGTAAAGTTTTTAGACATTAGAGAGAGAAAAAAAAAAAAACTGTAGGAAAATTGTCCCTCTATTTTTCATCCACATCCAACTTTATGTTCTAGAGAGTGATAAACGTAAATTCTCGAGGGCTGTTAGTGAAGCTGTAGACTTGGCTCAGTGTCCATTAGCATTAGCATACAGCTCAGCTGTGCTTTGAGTTGGCTGCTAATATTAGCATGCCAACATCCTACCATCGGCTTATTAAGATAAAGCTAAGGAACCATGTCAACTCTGTAATTTATGGCATTTTGGCAGGTAAGCATGCTAATACATATACAAAGAGCGTGTTGTTATGCTATCATTTATCATGTAACATTTTGTCCGTCCAATCAAAATATACCATAATGAAATCGTGTTTCTTACAGGCTATAAAGAGACAGAAAAGCAAAATATAAAATCATCAAGACAGAAAGATAAAGTGACATAAAGAAAATTTCGCTTGTTAATTGACCAGAATTTAGTTATTAGTTTCACAGGAGAACAGTTTGGGCGTGAATCATAACCTGCTGATAATGCTAATCAAAAGCCAGTGGCTCAACAAACTCATTGGGATTCATCCAAACTTCATGATTTAATAGCTGTAATAGTGAAATTTTACTTAGGAATAAGGTGTTCGAGAAACTGTCAGGACACTGCCATCCCTCAAGCTGATCTGCTTATGAATCGTAAGTGGTGAAACGCAATGTTTTGCTATGTTGTGTGTCCTTACCCATCTCGGCCTTTACTGATGATCTTCACTTCAAAGTAGTACACCCCGCAGGCAGCTGGGATGGGATGGGTGGCCCGTACAGACGCTGCATCTTTAGGGGTTTTGCCATGACCTTGAGGTGATGGTGAAACACAGACAATTAGCAACAGGGTGGTGTTAATACAAATGGATACCGGATCATTCTATATTATTTGATAGAAGTACTAGTGTGGAGCCAGCCCCAAACTTTGGCTAATGGCCGCCACTTTTGATCCACTTTGATCTGAAGCAAGAGTGCTGGATTGTTTTGTAGATTATCAGCACAAGTGGCTGTAGAGGAGATTAAGCCCCAAATCCGTACAATGATGGAGCCGGATCAAAGCATGCGTTTAAGAAGCAGAGCCCATACTGCTCCTGCAGTTTTCAATGTCAAAGTTTGAACTCAAACATGAATGCTGACCAGGCTACTCAGTTATGTCTCTGCTTTTAAACCATTCTTTTGTTCTGCTGGATGTTTGCTTTGCATCGTTGTCCAGCCAAAAGAACCAAGACCTTCACCTCAAACCCAGTTTTCTGACACTGTTTAACACATTTCCTTCTAAAATGCCTTGGTAATCTTCTGATTTAATCTTTCCTTTGATATGATCAGTGCCTCCAGTACCAGAGCCAGCAAAGCAGCCCCCCAGCTTGATACCTCCACCATGTTATACTTTGACCAGGACTGTGTTCCACATGAACCTGGGTTTTGAGAGGGGATGTGGGGAGGTTCTTGCTTTAAAATAAATGTATAAATAAATAAAAATACATATATAGACCTTCCTGTTTATAGGAGAGAGAACTGGCTTAGTGAATCCAAAGTACACAAGGGCTTTTTACTAGATATTTTTTTATGAATACCCCTGAACACAGGATGTGTCCTTGGCTATAATATCATCGGTAAATGCTCAGAATCTGAACCCTATAGGCTCTGGGCTGTGAAGCAGGTCATCTTGCTAAGCTAATGTTAGCTCAAGCAGCAAAAGTGCAGAGCTATCAAAAGCATCATTATGGGTCAGGTATCAGATATGTTTCCATTGTACATTTGGGCATTAGGGTTTGTTGTGAATATAATTTGAGAACTTGGTTGCTAAATAAAGTTTTGAATGTCATGGCTATATTTGATAATACAGAGTAATGTCAAGTTCTTAGTAAATGTGAGATGAATCAGCCAGTTTTTCTAAAGAAAACAAGCTATGTTTACTGAAACACTGTTTTTAATGGGTATCATTTAATTCTCAACTGAAATACAGGCAAAAAAGGACATAATGGTAGCTTGATAAAAACAACTTTAAAAAGAAGAAAATGCAAAAAATGCAATATTACCCACAGGGTCTCAATTCAAAACTAAGGTTGAAACAATATCATCATTTTCATTTCGACTTAACTTTCCAGTGGGATTAATCTTTTAAGCTATAAAACCCGTCATTTTAATTTATAAAATATCAAAATGTAGTGTAATTGCCCATCACAAACCAAGAGTACATGGTAATATCTTAAAATTTCTTATGTCTGACCAACAGACAAAAGAATTGTCAAAGAAACAAAAAACAGTAAATAATCTTCACTTCTGAGAGGCTGGAATCAATTGTTTGGGATTTTCTGCTCCATAACAGACTTAAAAAATAATTAATAATCAAAATTGATGTATTCATTTTATGTTATTGGTTATTGTGATGCTGTGTTGCCATGTTGTATAATCAGAAATGTTCATAATAATGCAGATTCCTACTTTCTGAGATTATTTCTTCCCCTCTGTTTTGTGACCTGCTTTAATTGTACTAAGATGTGGCACAGTGTGGTGTGTATGTTAATCTTATCATGAAGTTCATCTGACAGACACTATATGACATCAGTGCGAACGGCTATGTTATTTTTGGCTGGACTGTAACAGCCAGACCGGCAATATGAACATGACTGACTGACTGACTGACTTAGTGGTAAAGTTACACCATCAGTTGTTTGTCTTTCAGAATAAATTGGTGCCAACAGTTTCTATAGTGTCATCAGGGAGTGTTTACATACGCTTTTGTAACTAGATTTACAGACTCTTCAGACCTCTTCAGTGAATTTTCTTCACAAAAGGGCCCTAGAGACAAATATATAGAGACTTTTGGACAACACTAAGCTACTTTCCGTAGAGGAGTCACCGGCATTGCCCTGTGAGCATGAGGCCGTCACCAGCATTCCCCTGCTTTCCCTCCCCAGGCAAACACAACTGACAAAGACGTGATTAAACTTCTAACTTTCTCTTGTTGTTTAAACACATATCTCATATGCTGCATTGATGAAGTTCTTAGGACTCTAATTATGTCTGTCCCATTAAAAGTCAGAAAATAGTGAAAAGTCCTCATTGTGATTTCCTAAAGCACATGACATAGTCAGATGTCTTGTTTTGTCCAACCAAGACTCCTAAACCCTAAGTTTATTATTAAAGAAGGTTAAGAATACAAGCAGATATTTGCATTTAGGCTTAAAAGCTGACCCAAGTAGTTAATACATTTTTGATATAATTTCTGGTTAATTAAATAATCATTTAAGCTCCAGTACTGATGATATTTGCGCTCAAGTGACAGTAGTTTGAGTAAAAATAACAAGTGGAAGCTTATGATATTTGAGTTTTGGATAACAAAGCATTCCGTTATTAATAATTATAGATGATGATAGATTAGGCCAAGACTATTTTGTGTAAAGTTTAAATTATTCTATTTTCAGTTCACTGATGCCATTGTGATTTTTATTAAACCCAGTGTGTGTCAAAATTATTGGACGTTTGGCAAAGTAAAACAAAGTTAATCAGAGTCCGCCTTAAATTTTCAGATTAAGAGATGTGGTAATACAGTTTTAAAAAGAGTGACTTTCCATGCAGCAATCTGTTTTGCTCCCCGCTAGTGATTTACATAAAAAGCTCCCAAAGTGTGAAAGCTGATATTACTCAATATCTGATTTCCACTGTCAGATATTTAAGGGAATGTGTTTATACAATTACAGAACATTCTGGTTATGAAAAAGAAGAGTATGTATGTGTGTGTGTATGTGTGTGTGGAAGGCTTGTCCGGCCCCAGAATAGTCGAACAACCCAGGAAGCACAGTTACACCTGCTTTGTTTTTTTTTTTTGGTGACATTTACGTTTTCTTGTGGGCCTACACCAAGAACCCTCTTGACAGCTTTTGCTAAGCAACTAGTGCAAACTGAATGTCAGACAAGACATTTGATATCAAACCATCAGCAGCAAAGAACTATCTATACCTACCCTGCCACCAGTTACTACTTCACAGGAAGCCTGTCAATTCTACTGAGTAACTTGGACTAATCGTGATAGCTGACACTGCGTATTCGATATCATATATTCACCTGATAATGCTACATTAGCCTGCCTGGCTGGCTAGTCCTAGTCCATTTTGGCTAACGTTAACTGGAATGATTATGTGACTCACAGCGAGCCTAACCAGCGATTACACGGTACTCTGTCTAAAAGTGATTCCCCAATCCACATGATATTTTTCAAAAGACAGCCCAACAGACTGTCAGCGGAGAGGCCATTCCCGGTGACAGTTAACAGAGGTGCAGACGGGGAAGGCTAACGAGCTACTGGGTCAGTTTTGGCTGTGGTTACACCTCGCCAGCTGGTCGAGTTGCAAGATGTCCTCTGCCTTGTTGTTGCTGAGGCTGTTAGCCTAGCCTACTTTGTTTTTAGCCACAACGGCAGCTGGCTCTGATCCGCTAACCGTCAAGCTAAGCTAATATTAGCAGCCTCGGCGTAAGCGTCGGGTAATAAAAGTGCTAAACTAAGAGTGTGTCTCTGTGTCATACCTTTATAGTGTACGCGGAGATTGTTCTGAGAGAGCCCGATGTAGCTAAACTTGTCCTTCGGGCTCCAGGACCGAGGAAGCGGAGTCTCGTTTTCATTAACGGCTGGATAGAGCCGTCGGAGTCGCTGGTTGAGCTCTTTTTCCTGCTCGTTCAGAGCCGCGTCTCCGTGGACAACCACCGACATGAGAAACCCACAGCCCGACGACTGTCCGGACATGGCTACGACACGAGTATTAGTAAAATGGCTTGTCAGCAACAAGCCAGAGCCACTTGTGTCAGTCAGTGTCAAGTTTGTTAAGGTGGAGGGGGAGGAGGAGGAGGTGCGGGGCAAGGGGGGGGGGGCTAGCTAGCCGAGCTAGCAAAGCTAGCTAGCTAGCTCAGTCGGCTAGCAGGCTAAGCTAACTTCGCTCCGCTGTTCGCAGAGGGGCAGCAAGAGCTGGTTAGCCGAGTAGCTAACCTGGCTAACGCGCTTAGCTTGGCCGACACGGGCGAAGCGTTCGCTGGAAACGGCTCAGGCTGACATCAGCTGACACGAAGCCACCGGAGGAAATCTTCCGCACGGGATCTGAGGAGGGCGGTTAGACACAGAGGAGCGGGGTCCCTGCTGGAGGCCAGGTTACGACCTAACGCTGGGCTAGAACGGGTCGACCGAGTCCGAGCAGCTCGGCTAGCCGCGATCTTTTGTTTGTTGTCTGAGCGTCGGCCGCCGACCTGATTGGCTGAGAGCGGCTCCACTCACTTCCTATGGGAATGTGAGGAGCCGGAGTGAGCGGTGGGTTGACTGGGAACGACTAAGTCACCAGGCTGACGAGCTGGTCACAGTCACCGACTCGTCCGCCTTCTGTATTCAGCACTCAAGCACTCTTATATTTATTTTCATTACGGTGTCATACGTATCATTATGCCTCCTCTTCTTAACTTCTGATATTTAACAGATCTCTTTCTCTGTGCGGTGAATGGTGATGTAATTCTGACAAAAAGACTGAACGTCCTGTGATAAACATATGTGCATATTTGAATCTTTTCCAATTTACAGGCCAAGATTAACCTGCTTGTTGGGGGGGGGGGGGGGGGGGCTTGGGCCTCTGTTGAACCTCCTGGTCCCTCCCAGTTCATGTGCACTGCATATTAATCAGGATGCCTTCAAGCCTTCAAGAGAGCACTCCACAAAAATTTAGCATTGGACTTCTGTAATGTTCTCGTATTCGTGGTGGGTAGTTTAAAGTAAAAGAAAAAAGGGTGAAATCGGTGCAGCAGAGCCAGAGGCGGCGTCGTACTTCTGTTATTCCAACCCTTGTTCAAACCTGCAGGAGTGCTCCCCGAGACCCGTGGGCAGACTTGGATGGGTGAAACTGACACGCCTAATCAGACGCGGAGCACGCAACAGGCCACGCATGGCGGCCTCATTAGATTCGCCCGAGAGCCCTCAGGGACCAACCCCATCCCCTTAGAAATTCCGTTCACATGCTGATAATGTGCATAATGAAACATAATGCCGCCAAAATTAGGGTTTCCATCTATATAATGAGGGAACGATCTGCCGATTTACAAATTGTTCGTACCGAACACATCTGCTAAATGTTCAGTGACAGTTAGTTTTCACTACAGTGTCTACTCTAAAAACGTTTTTTTATGGTTCCGGTGAGGTACTTAAATACTCGGTTGGGGTGAGAGAAAGATGATGGTCTTGGTTAAAAAGAAAAATAATTAAAAAAAAAATTAAAACAGAACAGTACCTGTCCCCACCTCTGCTGTCTTTGTCAAGGAAAATGCAGCATTCTAGCGTAACATCAAACTAGCTTTTTGACATAGGGCCCCTCGTAAGATGGGGCCAAATTTGTTTCCCTAGAAATTTTGTCTATCCATGAACTGCATGCTAATCAGGGAGGTGGTTGGGGTGGATGGGGGGCGTATGGATGCAGGACTTTTGGGCTTCGCTTTTTTTTTGCAATTGTTGAATAAGATTAGGGAAAGGCTGTGGATTTAGAACGAATGTTAATAAAGTACACAAAGGTGGGGGTGGGGAGGGGGTTCTTGTTATTTAATTGCCTGCAGACTTTTTCAGACCTCCATCTTTCCAAAACTTCAACCATGTTGTGTTACAATGGGGGATGTTGTAGTAAAAACAAATGAAATAGGTTGTCAGCAAATAAAAAATATGCACATTCGGTGCAAAACATTCAGCATCAACAGTTTTTGAGTTGGTAGATTTGGTCAATGACAAAAAATCCTCATCATGATGATAAGAACTTAATCCCGATGGGATTGTGATTCCTTCAAAATGTGTTTTCTGTTTCAACTTAATACAGAAATGTAATTTTTTTTCTACATAGCGGGTTTCAGGGACTTGCAAAAAAAAATTGCAGGAACCACATTGTGGATCTTATCATTTCAGTTTGATGTAATGAATGTTTTGATAAAAGATTTGCAACTGATCAAATTACCTATAACCGATTAGCACATGATGAATTGAAAGTTTCTGGGGCTTCTGGGGGTCCAGCCCCCCCCTTGACAGGATCAGTCACCCGGACGGTTGTCCAGCCTTTGCCGGTCTATGTTGTATCACAGAAATGATGTAGCTGCCTGGTGTTGTGTGTGGAGCTGAGCCCGGAACACAGTGTGAAACCAAATATATGAGACACTAAAGCCCGATTTGACGAATGGTCGGCAGCAATGTATCATTCACAGCCGCCAGTGACTGAGCTAACATGTCAGCAGTTCTGTAAACTGTTATGTTTTGTTGTCTTGTTTTTTGTTTCCAGCAGCTCTGATGAGGTGGAAGCCCAGGCCGAAGGCAGTTTGGGGTTGTTGTGTGTTTTTCCTTTTTTTCCAGTTTGGCCTGCACAGTCTTCGAACGTCCCTCAACGCCAACACGTGGGTATGTTCGTTGCGTCACTGGAAAGGAATCTGAGATGATGTTATGCTCCCTTGCTCAGATTTTAGTTTGGGGTCAGAGTCCCCCTGAAAAACGGGAAAACGGCGGAAGGCCTGGGCTGTTTATCATCGGCGAGGCACATGCTGCCGAGGCAGAGCGAGGACAAACTGTACCATGAACAGACCCTCGGAGTTTGTTTTTACACTGCCCTGCCCGGACGACTCTCTGAGAGTTTACCAGCATTTTGACAATGACGGAACAAGTTCTCAAGTAACACTGGAAAAAAAACAGTGCGTGTGTTCCATAGGAATTCCATAGGAAAATTTTTCACTTTCAACTACTCTGCAAATGTTTTCTGCAAATTTAGTTATGCATTATTTATGTATATTACATATTATTTGTCAGGTTAAGATTTTACATAATAAAAAAAAAACATACAATGAGCTTTTAAAATAAAGAAATTGTCAAATGTTAAACCTGTTGCAAACTTTACAACCCTGTCACTTGTCAGATGTCTATGGATTGTTTGGTGGATTTCCTCGCAAAACTTCTGGTTGTGATGATGATATAATTTAAATAACCGTCTGATGCTCAAGGTGATGAAATTAAATAAAATTGCTAAATAATTTATAAAGCAAAGGTGAGAGAAAAGTTAGGCTGGATTGGTGTAGAAATCAGTTTTCATCTTGTGTCCTCCCCCATTAATCATCTCAAGACCCCACAGATTTAACTCACGACCCTTTGGAGGGGCCCGTCCCTTAGGATGGGAACCGCTGAGCTCACCTGTGTGAAGTGGTTAAAACTGGCTGCACCTCAAGCGGCTATGACAAACGGAAACATACACACTGATGCAGCCGTATCAACAGTCTAATGATCGCCTTCCACTTCCTGTGAAATGAGAACTTTTCCCTCTGATGCTTTGCATTTTGCTGATAATACCTCTGTCCCTTTACTTGCAAAAGAGTATTTCACAGCCATCTAGTAAACATAGATGTAAACATTTGTAGGACTCGCATTGTGTTTTGATTCCACAATATTGCAGGTTAACCTTAAGGATGCTCTGTAAAGTTTTGTTGTAAAGAACTTTTTATGTGTTCAGAAGAAAAATCTACAGAGTAGCTTTAAGGTTTACATGCATTATTTAGGCACAACATGTAGTTTTAAAACTTTTATTATTTCAGTTCATCTTGAATTATTTATATCTATCAGTCTTGCACAATGCATATTCCTACATTATTTGTACTTAACTGATTCATCACTAACTAATTAATGATTAGTAAACATACATAACAGGGGGGTTGTCAAGGGGCCCATGGCCAGCCCCACAGAGGGTTATTCTGGCTCTGCAGCTCAGACACGTTCAAGCAAACAATATGGAGACAGCTCTGTTTTAATCCAGATTCTGTCTGCCGTTTCATACCTGGATCTCAGGAGCATTACCGACTTACTTTATTTTAGTTTTTTAAGCTGGAGTTTCTGTTTGTCTTGTTTTTTTTCATCTGACAGAGAAAGACAGGGACAGGAGGGGATCAGTGAAGCAGCAGAGGACCATCCGGCGTTTTCCACTCAGTTAATGCAGGCACCGGTGAACTGGATGGAGACGCTGGACACAAACCGTCGGTGCAGGGGGCGAGGGGAGAGCTGTCACAGCACCCTCTGGTGGTTCAGGCTCCACCCGACCACAGCTGGTCAGGCGTGGGCAATAACACAGTATATACCGCTGTGCAAACCGAGGTGAACACAGCAGAGAGTCTGTCCCAACGGACGGTGCAGAATAACAGATTAACAGATCACCGGCCTCCTGCTTTTCACTGCTCTTAATTTCCGATGTTTCAAAGTATTTCCCCCTGCAAAGGCTTTCAACCAGAACCCAGGGGCCTTAACGTGCCATCCTGATTTTATTTGAATTCTTAATTTATACTAAAAATCAAAACTTGCCAATTTAGTATATATAAGCAGTATACAAACAATTTAATAAGTTCTTTTTAACATTATCACATAGTTGTAAGCAGCTAGCATATAGCATATTTTAAAGCGTTTAACAATGTCCAGTAATCAATAATTAGTACTTCTCTCATCAAGGAATTTTTTATATTGATAACAACTATTATATTGTCATACATTATATATATGTGTGTGTGTATGTATGTATATATATGTATATATATGTATACATATGCGTGTGTGTGTGTGTGTGTGTATAAATTCTAAATATGGAAAATTACTAAGTGTGTTGCCAATAATCTTTATTGGGAAACTGACAATTATTAAACTGATTTTATTCAAATCTGTCTGAAAACACTGCAATTCAAAATCACATAGCCTCAAGTGCACTGAAACATTTTTTTGTGTTGTGAACCTTTCTCCTGTCCACACCGCCTGCTAATATAGCCCTGCCCCTCTGTTGCTCCAGTGCCCCGTCCCCCTCAAACATATTCCAGAGTTTATCTGCAGCAAACACGAGGCCTCGGCAGCGTTAGTCGCTCACGTCAGCCTCACACAGTTTTTAGGACAGGATTTCCTCTTTGTGTTTCCCAACGATGGTGTTTACTCACTGGGCTGCAGGGGAGGGATGGTAACACAAAGATGGGATTTGACCTATAAATGCGGTAACTCTGGAAGATAACAAAAAGAGCTGGGGCACTGATACCTCATACTGAATCCAGATAAACTCTGGAATGGAGCCAAGACTGTGGGTTTTGTCCCCCAGCACTTACATTAAAACGGCAGAGACATCTCATAATCATTTGGGCACTTGACTATTGTTTTAAGACAAACTTGAAAAACAGTGAACCTGCCCTAAGACGCCAACCCCTACAAAACAAAAACAAAAAATATTCATAAAGGGAATAACCTTCGGGAGCTGAAGTCCATTTGAATTTACGTTTGCCGTGTTTTTCAGAGCGCCTACTGTGGAAACAGGGGCATAATCCCTCACCGGCCTCCCACCTTCGGACCCTTTCGCCACCATGGGCTTAACCTGGGTCTCTACGTGAACACTCCTCTCGTGGAACCGGCGTGGCAGAGTCTGATATATTTTTCAGCTGTAGGGGTGTCAGTGTTACCCTCCGAAAAATAAAAAAAAAATTCCAAGTCTCCTAAACTGACAGAAAACCTGCATGGCACAAATCTCTAAATGTTAGGGAGAAGTTGAACAACACCTAGAGGCAAGACACATGTGAAGGGGCCCTGAGGCTTAAAAAAAAAGTCGCTGATGACAACATTCACTGGTGTTTCAACCAATTTATTTTAGGATCAAACGACTTGTATGTCCTGTATATATCTGTAACCCTCTCGTTCGATTCTGGCGTGAAGAGAAAACACACACACAGCTCTCTCTTTTTGGTGCATGGGCAGCGTTTTTCCCACATCTGACAACACCCGGCCACTCGTCTCCATCTCAAGAGTCCCCAGGACCCTGTGGTGTTAAAGTTCACATTTGATGCATGTGCAGGTGTGACATTATCTGAAAAGGTTGAGAACTACTGCTAGATAACAAGTTAGATCCACAGGTGTCAGAGACAGTTATCATTAAGTAATTGTTAACCTTAGACTCCGTAAGGTTTCTCGCTACAACAGTATTATGTATAACATTTTGCAGATTCCTACAGAATTGGCATGAAAGTTTTACCTAAATCCATCACTTTGAGCTCTATTGGGTAAAAAGTCAGCTATCAAGCTTAAAAAAAAAAAAATTCCAAGTCTCCTAAACTGACAGAAAACCTGCATGGCACAAATCTCTAAATGTTAGGGAGAAGTTGAACAACACCTAGAGGCAAGACACATGTGAAGGGGCCCTGAGGCTTAAAAAAAAAGTCGCTGATGACAACATTCACTGGTGTTTCAACCAATTTATTTTAGGATCAAACGACTTGTATGTCCTGTATATATCTGTAACCCTCTCGTTCGATTCTGGCGTGAAGAGAAAACACACACACAGCTCTCTCTTTTTGGTGCATGGGCAGCGTTTTTCCCACATCTGACAACACCCGGCCACTCGTCTCCATCTCAAGAGTCCCCAGGACCCTGTGGTGTTAAAGTTCACATTTGATGCATGTGCAGGTGTGACATTATCTGAAAAGGTTGAGAACTACTGCTAGATAACAAGTCAGATCCACAGGTGTCAGAGACAGTTATCATTAAGTAATTGTTAACCTTAGACTCCGTAAGGTTTCTCGCTACAACAGTATTATGTATAACATTTTGCAGATTCCTACAGAATTGGCATGAAAGTTTTACCTAAATCCATCACTTTGAGCTCTATTGGGTAAAAAGTCAGCTATCAAGCTAAAAAAAAAAATATTAATAATAATGTGGATAACACTGAAAAGCCTCAAACTATGAGCTCCCTTTTTAATGCTCATAATGTTCTAGAAGAAAATGACCACTTTTTTCTGCCACTGAAGGAAATGTTCATATGATCAGTTACACCATAACATCCCCATTAGTGAATTCTGGTCATCTATTGTCAAGTGTACTCAAAGTAAACCATCGCCCATTCAGCTGCTCTCATTACGGCGGCATGCAGTCCCAGAATTCGTGGCAGATACACTGGCAGAACCCATAGACCATGATCATGACGAGGCTGGCGGGAACCAGGCTCACCAGCAGCACCCCGAGCGTTGTCCTCTGCATGATGAGCAGGTACACCCCCATGGGCAGCGAGCTGAAGTACAGCAGCCCCAGCACCCACACCAGCGCCCGGGCCGAGGTCTGGCAAAGGAGGGCCGCACAGTTCCACACCGTCCACCTCTGCGTGATGGACGCCATGGAATCCAGGCTGGACGAGCGGTAGCCCCGGTTTGACGTGTGAGATCCACGCGGCTGGCGGCGGAGGTCCTGGTTTGAGGCAGGCGGCGGCGGCGGCGGCGGCTCCATGATGGTGATGACCACAAAGTTGGGGGAGCCCCGGATGGAGGAGTAGGTAGTTGGTGGGGAAGTGGAAGAGGAGGGGGAGGCAGATACCCCGGGCGCGCTGCTGCCCATCAGCGAGCTCAGGCGCCTGGGGCTGAGGAGCAGCTCCGTGGGCACCTCCTGGTGGAAGTGGAGGTTCCTCTGGTTCCTGCTTTGGAGGGCCAGCGCTGCCGCCAGTTTGCAGTCGTCCGGCAGGCTGCTCACCGCCTCCCCTGGCAGCCTGGTGATGTAGCGGCAGAACGGGCATACCACGGCGTTGGGAGGCGACTCGCCCAGATCCAGGATCTTCGTGAGGCATTTAGCACACAGGCGGTGGCAGCACTCGAGCACCTTCGGCCTGCGACCCCCGAGGTTGTACGCACAGTAGCAGATTTTACACTCCAGCTCCTCAGTGCTCAGTATGTCCATGTGGCCACAACCGCCACCAACGCTGCCGCTGCCGCCGCCGCCGCCGCCACCACGGCCACGGCCACCATCTTCACTGCCCTGCAGCTCAATCATCATCCTATCCCCAAGCTTTATCCTGCCCCAAGATCAGCAGCAAAATCCAAACAGAAGCTCAGGTCCAGGTTCAGCGCCGAGGGGCACGGCAAGTTTCCCATTGATGGAGGCGGTGACAACGGTCCTCTCCACTGAAGGTCTGGGGCTCATGGTTGCTGTCAAACAGGTTCCTGCACTGTGTGTGTGTGTGTGTGTGTGTGTGTGTGTGTGTGTGTGTGTGTGTGAGAGAGAGAGAGAGAGAGAGAGAGAGAGAGAGAGAGAGATTTGTGAGTGGAAAGCACCTCGCAAGTTCTGGCCTCTGTGGTTTGCCTGCCTCTGAGCAGTTGGGGTAACTGAGCTTCGTTTGGGGCAAAAAGCTTTTGCATGGGCCACATGAAAAAAAAGGGAGAGAAAGTGAGAGAGATTGAAAGAAAGACACATAGAGATGGGGGGAGGATGGGGGCATTGGGGGGAGAGGGAGAGGGAGAGGGGGAGAAAGGGAGAGAGATAACTGTTAACACAGCATTAGAAGAGAACAAACAGAGGCGAAGGGACAACAAAGCAGAGCCTGTACAAACCAGAGCTGGAATTTTCGAGCCTGATCTTTTGTTGCTCAGTGAAACTCAGTCCAATTAGTGGCTGACACACACATGACGAATTCACACACACACACACACAAACACACACAACCTCCTCAGCATCTACGGCGCTGTGTTAACGATGTGTGGCCTGTGTATGCACAAGAAATCATGAATGAGAGTCTATCTGGAGGATTTAATTTAGTGTGTGTGTGTGTGTGTGTGTGTGTGTGTGTGTGTGTGTGTGTTTGCATAAGTATGCCCTGAACAAGTCCTTGCAGTAAATGAGTTCCAGTGTTTATGTTTGTGTGTGTACTGACCGCGCATTTGCATGTTTGACAACCTTTGAATGAATGAGTGTGACGGTATGTGGTTGTGTGTGTGAGTGTATGTGTATGAGTGTGCGTGTTTTTATGTGTATGTTTTGTGTGTGTGTGTATGTGAATACATTCTCAATGTTTCCTATCCCCCTGTTATTTGTCTTCATAAAAGTAATAGTTGCAGCTAAATCAGTTTCATGACCCTCTGATATTCTTACATTTATTTCTACATTACGCGACTTTTTTTTAAGTGCAATTAAAAGCGTCAGCCCAACATCAAAAAAAATGACAGAAATACAGTCTGATTTTTCTATATGTAATTCAGACTCTTCGATTATGTCTGTTAATGAAAACATTAAAGATACTGAAAAGTGACTATATACTACTATCATCAACAGTTTGATGATAATGAAATATTTTATGATCAGGGATAACTCATAGTGATGAAGCTGTTGGGAGACGGCAGCTGAATCTGCAGCCATTGGTTTACTCTCACCGCTTTCATAACGGAGGAACATCTTTAAGAAGCCTCTTGTCCACCACCTGCTCAGCAGACAGACAGACAAACAGACAGACAGACAGACAGACAGACAGACAGACAGACAGACGCAGTTAAGAGACCAGCTGGTGAACAGAGGGGCAGATGTTTCCCTCGGGGGCTGGTGGAGACCCAAAACAGAGCTAGCAGAAGCGGGAGTATTGGACTTAGACTCACCTGTTGGATGCAAATACGGCTCCAAATGCATGATTGTGTTGCTTCCCAACTACTTAAAAGGTCATGATACAGCATGTCGGCATTGTTTTCACGACTTCTTTCTGCTGCCCCCAGGCGGCCAAGAAAAAAAAATAGAATCAGTTATCGCTTGAGGATCAAGCTTGAGAGCAAATACTGACCGGGCCTTTAAGGACCTTGGAAATTATAAAAAGAATTTACGATACTGTTCCAAACGTGTGCAAAAGCCATTGACATCCATCATGGAGGCACCCCCCCCCCAAAAAATAACAACAGCACTTGTCCTGTGTCAAATGCTTAAAACAACCTATGTTTATATTGTCTTTATAAGTGCCCTCTTGTGGTCATGTGAATCATGACCATCCTCCCTTAGGCAGATTCTGTGTGAAAATGTTTTGCTGCCAAAAACCTCTTAGGGAGGAAGTTGGGATGGATGACCGGGTGTAAAAATTGAAATGTGTGGTTTGCATCCTCCCAACAGTTGACACTGGTTTGTTTTTTTTCCATGAAGGCAAGCTTTCCCAAGGATTTTAAATCTTGTTTGCATTAAAAAAAAATACTTGTAACATAGCTATAATGCGATATCCGACTATTGTGGTTAAACCTAAGGTTGGAAATTTTGGTTAGAGGTTAAAGTTTTGGTTGTGTCCCCACAGAGTTAAAATCAAATTAGGCAACTTTACGGTGGCTGTAACCCACAGCCTGCAGCTGATTCTTAAAATACAAAAGAGAAAAATGCTTGTGACCTTTCAAAACAGCCGCGGTGGTTCGTTGAGAGCGGGCTGGCGGAAGTGGACACGCATCAGAGCCGGTCGGTCCGGCATTGAGTGACCGGGGGGTGGAGCAGGTCGCTGTCGGGGATCACGGCCTGGAACTGGGCCCTGATCTTGATTCGGGTCCAGAAACAGTGCAAATTGGGTCATCATCACTTTGTAGTTCTTAGTCTCCCTGTTTACCTCCCCCAAGGACAAATGCATTCTAACTCCATCGTGTGCAGCAGGTGGCCCAGTGTGCAGTCAACCACACGTTTTTGGGTTTGTTATTCGGTTTGCCCAGTGAAGCCTTAGGCAAAAAACACATCAAAACAGTGACAGTCGCCCGTCTCAGGGAACCACAGTCTTCTTCAGTGGTCTTCAGTGGTCGGGTTTGTAGCTAAGCCGGCTTCTTTAAAGGCTCCTGTGATTGCAGGTTCATGCATGTTCCCTTTCGGGCCGGCGAGTCAATAATTGCAAGTTTTGCATCCGTAGTTCTGCAGAACTGTTGAACTGGGCTTCAGCTTCTTATAATGAATCTGATGAATCGGGCGAATCTGTCAACTTTTGGCTCCAGCCAGCCGTTTATTCTGATAGCAACAGGATGAAAGTGGGTCTCTCGCATTCAACACAACAGTAACAAGCTCCAGAAAATACTAAAACGGAGACATGAATAGTTCAGCCGACTGCTTGGTAGCAACGTGGGGGGTTCATTTATTTATTTTTCAGAAAATTACACCAATATTACTCACAAACAGAATTTTGATTGAAAAAAAAACACTGATGTTATAACTGGATGCCTCAATTTCACCAAGAAGAAACGGAATTATTATGTAATAATATATTATGTTTGTAACGGACAAAAATGGCATAAGTGCAATAATTAACTCACTTGCAGTCAGCAAAGTGTGGTCAAAGTGATTTGCCTTTTTCTGTCTCTCATTTTTGTCTATTTTTTTCTTTTTTGTCTTTTTTTGTTTTCTTGTTTCTGAATTGTCAAACATGCAGATAATTATGTATTAATCAGTAACACGTATTTAGTGTGAGCACGGCTTCATGTTAACTGTGTCTGTTGCTATCATGTCATCTCTTTATTTTGAAGCACTACTACTGCTACTACTACTACTATTATTGCTACTACCATTACTGCTACTACTACTACTACTACTACAACTAATACTACTACTGATACTACTACTACAAGTACATCTACTGCTACTATTACTACTACTGTTATTGCTACTACTATTGCTACTACTACTCCTACTACTACTACTGTTATTGCTACTACTACTACTATTGCTACTACTACTCCTACTACTACTACTGCTACTACTGCTACTACTACTGCTACTACTGCTACTACTACTACTACTACTACTACTACTGTTATTGCTACTACTACTATTGCTACTACTATTACTACTCCTACTACTACTACTGCTACTACTACTACTACTACTATTACTAGTACTACTACTAATACTACTACTGATACTACTAATACTACTTCTACGAGTACTACTAACTGCTACTATTGATGTTATAACTACTTTCTAGTGCTACTACTGCTACTACTACTACTACTGCTACTACTACCACTAATACTACTGCTACTACTGCTACTACTACTACTACTGTTATTGCTACTACTGCTATTGCTACTACTACTCCTACTACTACTACTGCCACTACCACTACTACTACTGTTATTGCTACTACTACTATTGCTACTACTACTACTCCTATTACTACTACTACTACTACTCCTACTACTACTACTACTCCTACTACTACTAATATTACTATTGATACTACTAATACTACTTCTATGAGTACTACTAACTAGTCCTACTGATGTTATAACTACTTTCTAGTGCTACTACTGCTACTACTGCTATTACTGCTACTACTACCACCACTACTACTGCTACTACTGCCACTACTGCTACTACTACTGCTACTACTGCTACTACTACTACTACTACTGCTACTGCTACTACTACACTAGGTGGCAGAAAAACAGCTCTCATTCGCCGATCTGTGCATAAACCCTTCAACCAGTAGTTTCCCCATTTACAATATCCAGTGAAAACAGCGGCACTAACATCTCAAGTTGTCGTAACGACGTCCATCAGATGAATGGGTGTTTGTTTGGCGCTGGTTTACTGCAAATATCTATCTGGCCGTTTAGCTGTGAGATGGAGCGCAAGCAGACGGCTATTTGGTTCCTTGCATTATGAGAAATCTTCATAAATGCAGTTTTATACATATCTAAACAGTATATATACAGTATACACACACACACACACACACACACATATTTATATAATTTCTTATAATTTCACTCATCTTTTTTTAATTTTGAAGAAACAGTAAGTGAATGTAATGATAAATGTAATAGTCATAATGTAATGATAACAGTTTAACATAGACCAATGACGTCACACTAAATCTACAACACACACACACACACACACTCACACACACACACACCTAACGTCAGTGACCTGAACCACAACAACACGAGCAGCGGCTGGAGTCTGGAGCTGCAGCATCCAGTCAGACAGAACGAGACTGAGCGTGACAGGAAGTCTGGCGATTTGATCTTTCACAGTAAAGGCATAAAGTGAAAAGGGGGGGTACCATTTTAGTCATTAAAATAAAATTCAGTAACGTTCCAGCACTCACTATTCCTCCTTAATTTACTTACCCGGTAATCAGCTTTGGAAACAATGACATGGAACAGTCGAACTTTGACATGGAACAAGATTTCCCGCTACATAGTCACTGCCGAGCACTGATGAACGAAAGCTCTGGATAATCTAACGCAGAGGAAAACTCCAATTGTCTCAGCCATCAGTACTGGAAGTAGTTTAGTTTAAATGTTCACCCGTGTTTTACACTTTTTCGCCCACTTATAACAGTAATGCAAGTAACGCACATTTTGCATTGATTTTTCTAAAAAAATCATGTGTGCATTGTCTTTACGTGGTTATATTTACATATATTTTTCAGGTAATACAAGTGCTTTTATTCATATTCAACTTTTTTTGCTCTCCGCATGCTCTCTAGGGCACAAGTTCCAAACCTTTTTGACGTGTGTCCCCTTAAAATAAAGCAATGTCATATTTGTCCCCTTTCGGCAGGTTGAATATCTGTTATATCTGTCAGTTGCGATTTTTCCCTTGCCATTTTTTAAATTGGTTTAGGTTCATCAGAGGCCTGAAATTTACAACAAAAAGGGAGTTATTGGATTTAAAAAAAACATAGAAAACAATTTATTTGTGAGGATGAATTATGTCTTTTATCCTCTCATACTCTATTAATCATCTTGTGACCGCTCAGATTAATCTGGTGAGCTGTTTGGACTGCCACCAGTGGAGAGTGACAAAGTACATTTACCCAAACACTGTATTTAAGTACTTTACTTGGTATTTCTATGTCATGCTACTTTCACTCCACTACATTTCAGAGGGAAACATTTATTATTCCACCAGGGCCGCCAGGGCCGCCAGGGCCGCCAGGGCCGCCAGGGCCGCCAGGGCCGCCAGGGCCGCCAGGGCCGCCAGGGCCGCCAGGGCCGCCAGGGCCGCCAGGGCCGCCAGGGCCGCCAGGGCCGCCAGGGCCGCCAGGGCCGCCAGGGCCGCCAGGGCCGCCAGGGCCGCCAGGGCCGCCAGGGCCGCCAGGGCCGCCAGGGCCGCCAGGGCCGCCAGGGCCGCCAGGGCCGCCAGGGCCGCCAGGGCCGCCAGGGCCGCCAGGGCCGCCAGGGCCGCCAGGGCCGCCAGGGCCGCCAGGGCCGCCAGGGCCGCCAGGGCCGCCAGGGCCGCCAGGGCCGCCAGGGCCGCCAGGGCCGCCAGGGCCGCCAGGGCCGCCAGGGCCGCCAGGGCCGCCAGGGCCGCCAGGGCCGCCAGGGCCGCCAGGGCCGCCAGGGCCGCCAGGGCCGCCAGGGCCGCCAGGGCCGCCAGGGCCGCCAGGGCCGCCAGGGCCGCCAGGGCCGCCAGGGCCGCCAGGGCCGCCAGGGCCGCCAGGGCCGCCAGGGCCGCCAGGGCCGCCAGGGCCGCCAGGGCCGCCAGGGCCGCCAGGGCCGCCAGGGCCGCCAGGGCCGCCAGGGCCGCCAGGGCCGCCAGGGCCGCCAGGGCCGCCAGGGCCGCCAGGGCCGCCAGGGCCGCCAGGGCCGCCAGGGCCGCCAGGGCCGCCAGGGCCGCCAGGGCCGCCAGGGCCGCCAGGGCCGCCAGGGCCGCCAGGGCCGCCAGGGCCGCCAGGGCCGCCAGGGCCGCCAGGGCCGCCAGGGCCGCCAGGGCCGCCAGGGCCGCCAGGGCCGCCAGGGCCGCCAGGGCCGCCAGGGCCGCCAGGGCCGCCAGGGCCGCCAGGGCCGCCAGGGCCGCCAGGGCCGCCAGGGCCGCCAGGGCCGCCAGGGCCGCCAGGGCCGCCAGGGCCGCCAGGGCCGCCAGGGCCGCCAGGGCCGCCAGGGCCGCCAGGGCCGCCAGGGCCGCCAGGGCCGCCAGGGCCGCCAGGGCCGCCAGGGCCGCCAGGGCCGCCAGGGCCGCCAGGGCCGCCAGGGCCGCCAGGGCCGCCAGGGCCGCCAGGGCCGCCAGGGCCGCCAGGGCCGCCAGGGCCGCCAGGGCCGCCAGGGCCGCCAGGGCCGCCAGGGCCGCCAGGGCCGCCAGGGCCGCCAGGGCCGCCAGGGCCGCCAGGGCCGCCAGGGCCGCCAGGGCCGCCAGGGCCGCCAGGGCCGCCAGGGCCGCCAGGGCCGCCAGGGCCGCCAGGGCCGCCAGGGCCGCCAGGGCCGCCAGGGCCGCCAGGGCCGCCAGGGCCGCCAGGGCCGCCAGGGCCGCCAGGGCCGCCAGGGCCGCCAGGGCCGCCAGGGCCGCCAGGGCCGCCAGGGCCGCCAGGGCCGCCAGGGCCGCCAGGGCCGCCAGGGCCGCCAGGGCCGCCAGGGCCGCCAGGGCCGCCAGGGCCGCCAGGGCCGCCAGGGCCGCCAGGGCCGCCAGGGCCGCCAGGGCCGCCGGGCCGCCGGGCCGCCGGGCCGCCGGGCCGCCGGGGCCGCCGGGGCCGCCGGGGCCGCCGGCCGCGGAGGAGACGCCCCCCGGCCGATCGGGGTGTCGCCTCGTCGGCCTGGTCAGCTGGAGGCGGAGACCGTGCAGGACCTCAGCCCTGTTCGCTGCAGCCAACGCGGTGTTCTGGTAGGCACCATGACGCAGGGCTACCGGGCAGGCTCCAGCCTCAGGGCACGGAGCTCCCGTCTTTAGAGGAGAAATCACCGGTGTCGAACCCAAAACTCGGAAGGACGAAACAAAACAAACAAAAAAAAGCCAATCAAAACACACAACAACAAAAAAAAAACAATATTCCTATGACTTCAGATGAGTTTATAGGGATTTTACCCCGGAAATCTTTGGGCTGCACCTTTATTATTCCTGCAATATAAGATGTTATTGTTCAGTCCGACGAGTCTTCGGTTCTTAGTCTTAGTCCGCATCACATTTCAACGCCAATTAAAAATAAGGCATTTTCTAAGAGTTTACACTGATCCTGTTCGATTGTTTTTTTTCCAATATTCCTATAGTTTTTCATGTTCGGTCACACTAAAATCTATATGTGTACTCAGGGCCGTGGCCAGATTTTAGAAACACTGAGGTCATTAGTCCAGAGCCCCCCCCCCCAACCTACGCAAACACAAAAAAATAAAAATAAGTGTATTTGTAGTATATGGCCGGACCTGAAAAGCAGCTAAGGTTGGTCCAAGAAGTCCTGCCATTCGTGGCTTTTGTGAAATGAGGCGCCGAAAGGGCCGTAAAAGTCGGTAAATCCAGCGACGAAAGCGCTAAGTTTGCGTCACTGCCCGTAGACGCCCCCTACGCTGACGTATTAGAAACCGATCGTGCTGATTGATTCTCGAATGAGCAACGGCAGATGAGAAAACTCCAACTCCGAAACTAAGAGGCCAACATTCGCGATCACCGGGCGCCCCCCCCCTCGTTCCGCTTCAGCCAGAAAGATGCTGTCTCTATGACAACAATCAGTGCTTGGAGTGGCCGCACAGAGAAGGAGTGGCGCTCTAAAAAGGGCGACGGGGCCGGCGGCGGGGGTGGTGACAGGGGTGGCGACGGGGCCGGCGGCGGGGTGGTGACGGGGCGGTGGTGGGGCCGGCGAAGGTGGCGGCGGTTTTCCTCATGGCGGCCACGTATCTTCCCTCCTCAGAAACAAAACGCTACATGGACATTTTTTTCTGACAATTACTGAGCAGTTAATTTCTCCATATAGAAAGAAATAAAATGATTTAATAGCACGTAAATTTATTTTGATTCCTTATGAAAAAGCATTTCCCAGAAAAATTACAGAATTTTGTGAAAAAGTGAGGAATTAGAAAATACTGAGCCCCCCCCCCCCAAAAAAAAAAAATCACCACCACCTAGAAAATTTTTGCTGACAAAAATATCTGTATAATTTTCTTGTTTTTCAATTTCAATAATTCTGGTGGTCAAAAACAATTTACCTTTATTTTAATTCATCTTTTGGCCTCAAAACAGTCACATTTAAAAAAAATACTGTCTTTAAAAAAACAGCAGAATGGGCCTTAAAAAACTTAAAACACACACAGGGCGAGTCCTCTGTCTCATTCCAGATACAGTTTATATTCATATTTATGCTTTATTTACTTTGACATTGGTTTGTAAAATTTCTATTTCAGTATCACTACTTTATTTATCCATTAAGACTGAATAAGCATTATAAGCAGATATACTCTTTTTTTGTGACCCTGCATCACTGTGAGTTAGTGATGAAGATAATTATGGAAATTATAGGAGAAATGATCATTTACATCGCATCACCTACTATAACCTATGATATTCATGTATTAATCTAACAGCAAAGGATTATAAAGGCCAAACTAACAGAGTCAAAGATTTTCTGGCAGTGACGGAAGAAGTACTCGGATACTTTACTTGAGTAAAAGTACCAGTGCAACACTGCAAAAATACTCCATTAAAAGCAAAAGTCAGAGATGATCGGGGGGAGAAGGAAAGAAAGACGTCACATAATAAAGCTCCCGTACACAAATCTGTTTTCATCTCTCAGGCTTGTCTCGGATCTTTGATTTATATTTTTTTTTTATGGAGGGGTTATATTGGACAACGTAGTTAAATGTCTCTTTGGTTAAAGAGACATTTAAGACATTTGAGTTAAAAGCACATTATTTCCCTCTGAACTGTGGTGGAGTAGGAGTAAAGTAGAAACACTCGAGTAAAGCAAAAATCGGAGTTGTTAACCCTTTTTTTCGCTTCTCCTCCAGGTTTGTGGCCCTCACCTCCTTCCGGGCCTACAGCCTCCTGGCCGTCCTGATGGCGATGCTGGTTGTCACGGCGACCACCAGGGACGTCGTTCGGTCCAGATACACGGGTAACTCAAAAGGTGACGGCCGTCGTGTCCCGGCGGGCGTTGCAGAGTCAAGAGGCCGTCCTCCTGTCGCCCGTGTCCTGGGGCTCGGGAGGAAGTCGGGTCGACGTGGCGGATGGGGGTGGGGGGCGCGTATGGGTCGACGCCATGACCGTGCGTACGTCAGGCCTTTGCGTCCATTTGGTTTCGACTGCTTATCGGTACATCGTCTACTTCTGTCACTGTAATGAAATCAAAGTTATAGGTCACGTTCAACGGTTTCCAGATTCTTTCCAGATCTAAGAAACTCTGAACTGGAACAAAAGTGATTAGCGGACTAATCGATTTATCGATTGACAGGAAAAGAATAGGTACGAGTCTGTCGTTTGTTACGTTTTCTTGCTATTTTTACGCACTCCTTTGTACTTCCGCTCTTCGACACGCCTCTTGAACTGTTGGACGGTTTGATGGTTGACCACACCTGCCATCGCAGAGCCACCGGAGTGTGTGTGTGTGTTTTTGCTATGGTTTTTTTTTAAGCTTCCCGATCCGGCGAGGATCCGACAGGGATCAAAAATGTCGCCTTCAGGTGATGTCACGCAGGCCGAGCTACAGATTGAGCGATGGAGATAAGAGTCAGAATAAATCGGTTTACGAGGAACGGTCTCCGACGGGACCCCATGACCCCGGTGACCCTGGCGGCGGCGGCGGCGCGCGAGGGTCACCGGGGTCTCAGATATTTTCCGCCCTGTCGACGACTCGTCAGTCAGGATGAGGGAGGATTGTTGCTCGGTAGATGTATATATTCTTAACGTCAGTGTTTTCCTTTAAGTAAAATAAGTAAAATAAAAATAGCCAGAAAACGAGTGTCTTTTTTCTTCTTGCCAAATCCAGATGTTTCCAGTAGTCACGGTCACCTTGAGCGGCGGGGAGCTGCTGTGTCCGTCTTGTGTTCTCACCCTTTGAATTTGAGCCAATGAGAGTGCAGCGCGTCGTTTAAATGCAAACCGTTGAGGCCGAGGTCCATCTGAGCGATTTCAGTTGTAGGAAAAAAAGATGTTTTTTTTTTTTTACTTCTCTATTTTATTCTCATTATTGTGTCATTTTGCCATCAACATGAGCCAGTCTGTGATGATGAATGATGACACATTTCTTTCTTTCTCTTTTCCACAGGAGCTCACACATGGCTCAGCATGACTACAAGTTGGGACACTGGAGCGCATCTGATGTGAGCGTCCGTTAGCGCGCGCGCGCGTGTGTGTGTGTGTGTGTGTTTGTGTGTGTGTGTGTGTGTTCGTGTGTGTGTGTGTGTGTGTGTGTGTGTGTGTGTGTGTGTGTGTTCGTGTGTGTGTGTGTGTTCGTGTGTGTGTGTGTGTGTGTGTGTGTGTGTTTGGGGTCGGGCAGCTGTTGCAGATGGGAGATATCGTTCTAAAAACCACATTTCCGAGATCCGGCAGAGCGGGAATCTGCTCATTATCCGCGCTGGGAGTCGGGGCTCTGGCCGTTTTCCATCACACAGGTTATCTTACCAGCGTAGAGAGAAGGCATACTATACAACTGTCAAGTCAACGAAGGTCAAAAATAGATAAGTAAATAAAACATGCACCTGTGTTCATCCACGTGTGCAGCGACAAACACTGGCGTCCTGGTCGCGGATTAATTTGCCTGAGTTTAAGAACGGCGGTTTACATCACGGCGGCCTTAACACCATGCGTAATATCCTGTTTATTCTATGCGCCACAATGTTCCCTCAGGGTTTTATCACCACATAGTCGCTTTCTCCAAAAATATATTCAACTCTCTCATTAACGAAATTCAAAATTCTGCAGAGACCTGATAGTTAAAGACTCAAACCATACTCAAACCTGGTTTTGTCAGAATCTGGTTCAGTTCACTGATCCTTATTACAAGAACAACAACTTCTGAATCTGGTGCCGCGGGTTCCTCAGAAGCCAAAGCAGAAGAAAATGTGCAGCGAGAAGCTCGCTGTCGGTGTCGTCGCCGTTCGGCTTCGTCGCCGCGGCGGCGAGTGGAGCCATCATCCTGTGACCCCGTCCGTCGTGGTTAACACGAACGCTGAGATTGTCTCTGCCTCCGGATCAACTCCTGCTTTGAGAAACGTTTCTAAAACTAAAGATTTACTTAGAAATCTACATAGGCCTTCCTCTCAAATCTGAATCGTGCCTTTCAGGGAAGCGCGTGCAAGCATGTGCAAAAACTGTAAAAAGGAGATGCGCTGTTGGTGCTGAACACCGTCCTCTCCGAGGCAGCGGGCGACTCGTCCCGAGTCTGGACGGCTGCCCCGCGGAGCCGATTGCTCCCACATGACCGCGATCGAAATCCCAGCGCTCATACCTCCTGCTGGAGGTCCAGACCCGGGTCGGCTCTCAGGCGCCGGAGCCTCCGGTTTTGCCAGGTGCAAATTAGATCCTCGCCCCCGTGATACGCATGTGTTAACATCAGTTTCCGAGAGGATAAGTGCATAAGCGGATTAGCTGATGGAGAAGGAAATAAACTGCTGATCATGTTTTGGGACAGACAGTTGAAAGACATCACCTCGAGCTGTATGTGCGAAATCATTCTTAGTTTAAAACGGTAACGGAAGGGATCCGTTAGTCTACCACCCCCCCAGCTGATTGAAAGACGTACGCTGATGGCTGTGTGTGTTTTTGCTTTTTCAACCTAAAGATGCTTCTTATAATAGGTCATGTTCGCGATTTAAGCAACATTGATTTAATTTCGTTCAGATGCTTGAAAAAAGGGGTTATCATCTGAATTGTTCAGGGTTTTAGCTTTGTTGATTTCCTGAATAAGTTTTGATGGATAATTTATGCCATAGTCATGGACCAGGGCTTGAGGGGACATTCGCCTGTCTCCTTTGGCTTCATCCCGGCGAATGTCCGTGTCTGTTGTGATCCCCACCCTGTGATTTCTAGAAGGGTAAAAAGATGCTGTCCAGAACAATGAGGAGCACAGTGACACCCCCCCCCCAAAAAAAGAACCCATTTTGGACTATTTTTGGACTCATCACAGGTTTGGCACTAGCACATACCTCTTGTCACCCTCCGTCGTACTCTCTCTGTCGCGCTCCGTCACGGTGACATTTGGCCGGGCAGGGTGGGCTTGTGTTCTCGTCACCTGCTGTTGTCCGTCGGAGGGGCCTGTTGTGGGTAATTGTTTATTGGGCTCAGAGCAAGTCAGAGCAGGCTTTTGGGAGATTAGCTGCTGACCCCAAAAATACAAGCAGACAGCTGGGATGTTCGCACCGACGGCGTCGGCGAGTTGAGGTATCAGAAGCAGCGTCTTCGTGCATCCGGGGTCGGCGGCCTCCGATAACCTGCCGGCGGAGGTCGCACCGAAACCGCTGGTCCTGCCGGTCAGTTTGGAGCGCGATCGCGCCTGTGCAGATCAAGTGCCCTTATCCCACGAGGCCTAAACAGTGGAGCTGCTTAGAAAAAAAGAAAAAGAAAAAGGGCCTAGTTTAGTGGATTTGCGCTTGTGAAATTTTTTTCATTTCCTTTCTTAGCTGGTCAGCTTTCGATTTCAACAGAGCCGACGCGACCTGTTATGCAAAGGGTCGGTTCATCCTTTGATACGAAGAGCCTCCGGTTGTGACCGCCGTCGGAGCAGGTTTCCGTCATGCTTGCTCGTCTACGCCACGAGGAGGCAGAAAGTGCAACGTATTCCCAGTTTTCCGTCCATCTATCCCTTCCTCGCGAACGGGATATGTCGGAAAATCGCCACAAACCGGACTCAAGTATAAACCCGAATTTGTTGGTCAAAGGTCAAAGGTCGAGGTCACTGTGATTTCACCAAGCTCTTTTTTTTTTTTCAAAATCTGCGCTGCATATTATATATGGGTCTGGATGTGACGTGAATGTAAACTCGATTGGACGGGGGGTTCAGCCTTTTTATTTTTCTTTAAATACTCAGCGAGTCGAGGGAACCTCCACAGTTCATTCAGAGGCTCTTAGGTGATCCGAGAGTAAAAAAGAAACGAAAAACTTAGAACATATAAGTAGCATTGACTTGAAAATGACAAAAAAAAAAATTCAAATATTCACATCAAGTTGATGAGGAGAAAATTGCTGATTATGCCAAATTCCTGTCTCAATTCCTGTAGGGAATGAGTCATAAATGAATAACTGCATCAGTGAGAACACAGGCGCAGAGCGGGAGCATCGTTTCCAAGGCTGGACATTCGAAAGGGAAAAGAAAAATCTGTTTGTCGTGACGTGATCCGCTTCTTTTTTTTTGTGACACTGGATCCGAGGAAAGACTCTGTCCTGCTGTTTGTTCCCACAACAAACACAAAGTGTCTTAACGGTTGTGAAACCTGAGTCCGGTGTATGTGTGTGTGTGTGTGTGTGTGACTCAGCTGTTTCTCCACAGCCGGAACTAATTTAGAGGCGTGACCTGACACGGTCGAGCCAATCAGATCACTTGACACAGAGAGCGTGTGTGTGCGTGTGTGTGCGTGTGTGTGTGTGTGTGTGTGTGTGTGTGTGTGTGTGTGTGTGTGTGCGTGTTTCAGGGGGAACTCTGATTGGACATGAGTTCGTCTGGTGGAAAACAACATGGTAAAACTGGCCATGGGTGTTTTTCGTCACAGTCAAGTGATGTGAATGAAGTCATGAGCCGTATAAACAAGAGTCACAGTGTATTTCTGACTCTGCATCGTAAAAGTCAGACCATTCTGGATATTTCTTCCTTACTTGTGCGGATATGAACTGAAATCCAATCGACCGAATGGTACAATTTTGGGAAAATATATATTGAGAAAATTTGTTTTAAGCTCAAATTCAAATTAAAATCAAGTTTACCACCGAAACACGCAAACAACCATAAGTCAGAACTGATTAGTTGATTAGCCATTAGTCGTCACAGGCTTTTAATCTGGAGAATTTCCTTTAAAGTGGATTTCAACACACGACTGCAGAAGAGTGAATGTTGTTTTTACACATTGTCCAAATCAGATTAGCCCTCAACCAAGAGACAATATTTTAATTTACTCTGGAAGTTTCAACAAAATTAAACCCTCTCAGCATGTAACAATTTATTCACTGCCAATTGAAATATGGATTTATCTAGTTCATATTTTAGTTTCAAAGGGAATAACAAAGCTGCAGAGTTTATTTCAGGGCCTTTCTTTGCTCTGTGGCCTGTCAGGGAAGTGATGCCACGGCGGAGTGAACCGTACGATCTGTACGACGGAGGACGTCAAAAACCCGCAACGAGCTCAGCTGCAGCTGGGAAGACCGCAACCGGAAAAGGTGGAAAAACCAAAGTCTCCACGCTTACGGGCCGCGAAGCGCTCACTGCGGCGTTTCAGACGCCGTCCGGATTTCGCCGCCCGACCTCCGCGGGTCAGTTGCTGCTCTGTGCACGTTTTATTTTCCTTTTTTAAACTCTGGATTTGCAGGATTCAAGTCCCCAGGAGTCAGTTTAAAGTAAGAAATGCGCCATTTTATGTTATTTACTGCGCCATTATGTGATTTTTGCCATTTTCCAGTTGTGTTTAGCAGCCTCCTCCAAACGTTTAGCTGAGATGAAGACCTGCAGTCATGTCCAGATACTTGCTCTGAGTAGGAAACTAGACATAGTGCATGCTTGTTTTGGTTTTTTTTATTTTCAGAGATCAGTAATCCCCTGTTCTAGATCAGTTTACCATTCTTTTTTTAAAATCTTTTTTTTAACCACATCTCTGTGTACTGAACATTATGTTGACCATAAAACTAAGGCTGGGCCATCTGTGCAGCGCCTGTGAACTTCTTCAGAAAGACTTGTGCAACTTCCAAGAAAACATTTCTCCAGTAGCATTGCCATGACGTAATCCTGTCACAGTGGTGGTGCATTTTTTTTTTTCTTAGTAATTTTAGCCCACTTCTGATATGAATCGAAATGTTTGAAATATTTTTTAAAATCAAGTTTTATTTTTTCCTTCTAACAGCGCGGCAGGACAAATCTCTAGACGGATAACTAACAGACAGACAGATTTTTTTGGAAACAGATTTAGATATTGACAGAGGTGACCTGATTAAAATGGAGATTTTTGAAGTGAAATAACCAGCTATGGTCAATAATAGAGCTGGGAGATACGACCTCAAATTTGTATCGGACTATAACGTCACATTTACATCGGCATTGACGTAATAATACGTACATACTACATGATTTTTCCCTCCTTCTGTTGTCTCATATGCTCATTTTCTTTCTTGCTGAGAGTCGGCTGAGAAGAACGATGGCGCTCTGATGTCTTCATGCTAAGTATGAAGCTAGTGCTACAGACCCCCCCCCCCGGTAAAATGGCGAATTGTCACTTCTACACTTTGGGTTTTGATGGGGGGGGGGCTTTAGAGGTGCTGGTGGGTGGATTTTGCTACTTTTGAAGAGCGCCACGCGAGCTGTCTTCATGCATGAGAAAAATTTTGCGGTTGTCAGCAGTAGCCTCATATTTAGCATACTGATATCAGAGCGGCATTCACAGCTAACACTTGGCAAGGCCGCACATTCCCCCGAAAATGTCAAAACTTTTCCCGTGGGTAAGCGAAAAAAAGAAAATACCATCGTCGACATACGAACAAACACTGTGTCACAATGTGAGACTCATGTCTTCCAGCCCGTCCGTCCGTCCATGCGTGTCACTCACCCAGGAGGAGGCGGGTTCGGGAGGTCGATGGCGGTGTCGGGGTTGGTGCTGGTGGGGGGGTGCCCCCCCCCCCGGGCACCATCCCTCTCTCTCGCTGATGGCTGCCAGTAGGAATGTAGTGTGACCGGGTTATTTTTAGACAAGGCTTCTTGAAATACTCCAAGCGGGGCTTCAATGAGGATAAACACAAGCTGCCCTCGCACCGTGTGGCACGTAAAACTTGAGTTTGGCTCAACCCTGAGTTTTGCGCCTACATTTCTTTTTCTTTTTCTTTTTTTTTTTTTTTTTACCGTCAGGGAAGACAAGTTGTAGACGTCTCTCTTGAGCATCCCCTCGACCGCCCAGCGTTTGGCTGCCTTTAATAGTGTCGTCAAATCTCCTGAAGGTACCTGAAGCTCTTGAGATGTCTCCCGAAGATCGTGGGGCAGGACTGAGGTACGACGGGAGTTGCTAGAGAAGACTTAGAGAAAATGGCTCGGCCCTTTTTTTTTTTCCTCAAAGGGTCAGTTCATCCAGATTGCGTGAACATGTTTTCTGTCTTTACCCCTTTTGGTATTTGTCCACGTGGACGGTTTTGGTCTCATTTATCCGGGTTTTGAGATATTTGCCTCTTAAGATTTCTTCCACCTGTAAACATGGAGGTGAACAGACGTTCGTTTGTTGCACTTAAAGAGCAGAAAATTTGGGGGGAAAAAAGACAGCAGCAACATGTGTTTTCAGAAACTGGTTCCAGTCGTTCCCCGGTAACTTTTACCCAAAGAAATAACCTCGAGAAGAGTAGTATTGGTGAAGGTTTTTGTTTGTTTGTTTCTTTGTTTGTTTGTGATTTGGGGTAACTGAACCTTATAGACTTTTGACACGGCTTATGAAGCTGTCATATTGCTTTGTGCAATCAGTGTTTTTTTGCCCTCGTTTTAAGATGCATGCTCCACGACCTCATCTCACAGCACGGAGAGATTTCCTGGCACCTCTAGCTCTCGGTTTTAGTCGAAATGGATCGACGGCCGGATCTACTTCGAAAGCAGAAGACCCCATTGCGTCACCGCCCCCCATCCATAACGCTGGCGTCTTGTGTTACCCGTGGCTTCTGGCTCCGTGTCTTGCCCGACAGCGCATGCAGGCTGGCACCTTTCATTATCTGTAACCGCCATCGGCCGGGACTCTGCTTCCTCACTCCGTAAATGTCAGCCTGCTGTAGATGTGGCCGAGTGCAGAACATAAACAGGTATTAGTTGCATCAGAGTCAGGGTTTCTGTGCCATGTACTCGCGTAGACAGGTGGATAAACATATTTACCCCCCCCCCCAATCACAAGTGAAGAGCCGGGATGTTTTTGCCACCATTCCTCGCATTGTTTGTCTCATTCTATATTTAAAGTGCCGTCGCCGGGCTTGTTAGGGGCTCCGACATTCCGCTCCCTGTGTTTTTTCAGGGATTACTGATTGGGTAAGACACGATGTCTGTCCGACAGCTGCTCCTGTGGCGCCGACACCCTCCTTCCCCGCCTGTGGTTCTCTGACGCGGTTGTTGTCAAGTTCTCTGTTGGAAGTTGGGTATTTTTTTCTCTCGAGCGACGACTGGTCTTCATATCATGGTAAAACCGACTGACTGACCACACCGTTGGACGTCGGTGGTCTGTGATGAGCCGGAGTGATGAAATGTGATATATTTGAGCTTCTCAGAACCCACTGTTTGCCGAGTTGCCACGGGCATGTCGCGGGAGGTGAGAAGAATGTCGGGATTTGCAGCCAATCTGTATTAGGATGATAGTTGTGCTTCTGAGGTTGTGCAAATGCTTCTGGATAAAACTTGAAGCCGAAAAACTAGTGAGGTGTGGCGCAAAAAAAATCTTGAGAGTGAACATTTGTCTCTGATTGTCCGTTTGGTGTCTATAACGACTTCACCGAGGTTGCGGTGAACGGTTCGATCACTGTGAACCGCTGTGCATGGATATGGAGAATACAGTAATTCACATTAATTTATCCCATAATCCCTGCAGTTCAAATGAACCTAACCATTGGGGCCAAGTGGTTTACGAGCGCTTTGGATCAGTGGATGACTTTTGGGGTTCCCAGCTCATCAACAGCGTTGTTTCGCATGTGATAATTTGAACCTCAGAACTGAACTCTAGGCGAAAGCACCACGAGGATCTACTCTATGCAAGCAAATCCACTAATTCCAGTTATTAAGTGATTTGAGCAGGAGGCTGCTGTTGTGACTGACCTCTTAGAGTCATAAAGCATGACCAGGTGTCTTAATACAGCACAGGGAGACAATAGAAGAGGTGGATGTGAAGTGTAGCATTAGTGGTATTTCCTCCACCAGCTAATTAGCCTTGGCCAGGACAGTTGAGAAGCTTCCCAGAAACTGCCGCAACTTTATTTTTAGATGCCATGCTGTGTGGCAGCATTCCGCCGGATAGCTCTGTTTGCTCGCACAAAAATGCTCAAAAGTAGGCTTAAGGGCTGAATTTACCTCAGGAGTTTGTTCAAGTTGTGTCTAAACCAAACGTGCATAGTGGCAGCCCCCCTCTAGAGGTCCCCGGGCTAAGTGGACACTTCCAGATATGTCTTCCAAAAGAAATTTAACATGTGGGATAACTTGAGAGTTGACGTGACTTAGGGGAAAAAAGAAAAAAAAAAAGGTGGAAGAAAATTTGAATTGCGTTTTCTCATTTCTGAACCTTCCCACACGTCCACCCATAGCACCAAACCGCATCGAGGGTCCTCCAAGAAAAGAGCTTTATCCAAGCATTGGTTGGGGAAAAAAAACACTAATGCCAGACCTACCAAGGGAAAACACCTGGTATCAAACTACTCACCAGGGACACGTCTGTCTTTCACGGAACAGTAATACTTATCCTGTCCATCCCTTACTGCTATTATTGTTTCACAGTATTGATGTCCGTCCCATCATGTTTCCCTGGAAACCAGCCCTCCTGTTGGGGAACACGCCCTGAAGTCGGGGGTTGGGGGGGGGGCAGAGGGTTGACCTTTTGTCATAAGTGTTATGTGAGACAAGGATGGGTGTTTGGGTCAAGTGAGGAGTGGCGGATGTATGTGAGATACTGTAGCTTTCAATAGTCTCTCGTGTCCAGATAAATGATGAGCTGGGGGGCAAAGGGGAAAAGAGTTGAGGGGGGATAAAACGGAAGGCTCGAAGCTCAGCAGGCAGAGTGGCTAGCAGCTTCCAGCAAATGCTAATTTGCAACGCTTAGCTTAAAAGCTGCCTGCTGCCTTGGGGGGGGGGGGGGGTTATACAACAGCAAATTAAATACCATACAACTCTTACACATGGATACACATGGCAAGAACCTCTATAAAGCATTCAGTGCCTGCTGACTGGAAACAGATTTCCAAAGGGACAGTGATATTGAAATGATGGGTACCAAGGTATAAAAAGCAGGGCAAAATGTATGAAAAGCTACACAATTTTATCTTTGCACACTGCATATGTTGTAAATGTACATGCTGCGCATCTCCAATAAGCCATCATCCCCTTGAGGACCAGCATCGTTTGCTTTTCGGTCGGCGGAGGAACCTCAGCGCCGCGCTAACGGAGCGAGAGCCTGCTTGCGGGTTGTCGTAACCAGATCTCCATGGTGATTTCACACCAGCTGTTTCCAGGACAGCTGCTGCTTTCACGGGACATGTGGTTTCCATCCTCCGTCGGGCTTATATTTAGTACATTGTCATTTAATCTGGCGAACCCTCTAAGGGCAGTTGTGTGGCCCACTGTTACACTGACGGTTCGATTCATTTCGTCAGTAAAAGTTTGACATATGTCGATCAGTTGTTGATGTGTTGTTCTCAAATGCTAACAGATTAACCCACTGGGGTCCAGGCGGTTAAGCTACCGGGAGTGTGGAGAGCCAGCGGAGAGTGGCTAAGAGAGGAGGCGGGCCCTCACACCCCTGCATCTATTTATCGCTCGTTACCTAAACATGAGCCACGTGAGCCTTTTTTATAGCTGTTTTATGCGGGAGTGGGCACGAGGGCTGACAGCAGAGCCTGAACGGGGGAGGATTTACGGGAGCCCCTGAGCTGGAGGGGGAAGTTTCGTACCTCGCCAGGTGGCCCAGGACTCCCGGCTGTACAGTACCACAGCATGGACAGCACTTTGACATCCCCCTTCCCATACACCACGTCTGTTCAGTCATCTTGCGAGTGTTAGTGTAGGCTTCTGAATTAAGATGATGACATTTTGCACTGGACCGGACTTTTTTTTTTTTCTTGGACTAAATTTTCATCGATGACTCTGAACCAAGCAGAACTCTAAGCATCCAAAAAAAACCTCTTCAATCCCCTCATCAGTCAAGTCAACCGTTGATATTATCTTTAATGCAGGTCACTGCGTATCCCGTCGGTCAAGCCACTGTTGGCACAGGAAGTGGCGACAGCTTCAGGTCAGCGAATGACTAACCATCAACTAACGAGGCGGTTACGTGTCAGCGTCTCCAGCCTTTAAAGCTCGTCTCTGCTGCCTGAGAGTGGTCAAGAGAAAGCTCGGTTAACACGGGTCCAAATCAACAAAATGATCTCTTCGAGTGATCTGGTGGCCTCGCGTGTCGAACAGAGATGGACCGGCATCGCTTCGTTTCGGGTTCATACAACCCAAACTACTCACGTAATGTTACAGGAGGATTTTCTCCGTCACGATTCAAAACCAACGTGTGTCGTGTCAGACACTTTGTATTGCCGGCCATCCGCCCATCCTCCTCCCCTTTAGACTTTCGCGGCAGCGCCCACTGTCGCGGTGAGTTGTCTTAAAGATGACTGACAATGGCCCTCTTATGTCCCTCCAGCTGGGAGATCATCGACTCGGGCCAGGATGGTCGCTCTGGGACTGGAGCTCAGCTCAGCCACTCCCTCAGGCTTTTCCTCCAGGAGACGTCGGCTTTCAAACAACAAAACCCGGGCAAGGTGAGGCAAGACGCATCAGCTTCTTGGGTGATGAATTAACCGCTCATTCCGTGAGAAGATTGACTGTCTGGTTGTCATGTATGGAGCCGGGAGGGGGCTAGCTTAGCTTAGCGTAGCAATATACATTTTTTGTGTCATACTCCTTGTTCTCTTCCTTTTCCAGTTTTGCTTGCTGGTTTGCAGTTTGTGCACCTTCTTCGCCGTCTTAGGACGCTACATTCCAGGGATTGTTATCTCATATATTCTAGGTGAGTCACTTCAAGTTTTGGACACCAGGGGCTCGTTGTAATTACCAGAAGAACCTTGTACTTGTATCGGTTGCCTCCAGCCACATGGAGTCACAACACTTCGGTGGGACATATAGAGTAGTTGTGTCTCATCAGCACAACAGCGATGACAGATATCAAAGCAACGAATGAATGATTGTGAGGATAGATTGAAGAGGTGCATGTGATATTAAACACTGTATCCAAACATGGTGAGCGAACTTGTTTCTGCGAAATAGAGGCGAAACAGGTAGTGCTGTCTGTTCCTGTTGCCGGTGTGTTAACGGGCCCTCTGGACACAGATGCTCATTCCCGCCCCCTTGTGGTGTCCCTCTGCAGTGCTGGGCGTCTTCCTGTGGCCTCTGATCTCATCTCACGGCGTCGCTCTGTGGCTGGAGCCAGTTCTGCAGAAGCTGGACTTTGGCATCAGGGAGTTGGTTCAGAAAATCAAAGAGAACCATGGTAAATTTTACACATGACACATATTAAACATATTACTCATCACTCCCTCTGCGTTGTTAGTGCAAAGGGGCTCATTGTTTCTGCTCTGCACTAAGTAAAAAGCTGTCACTGATAAAGTGCCCCTGACTTTTCATGACTCCTCTTGGCGGCTAATGCTCATGCTAACAACCCAGTTTGTCCTCCATTTCCTCCAAGCTGACCAAAAAATGAGATGTAAAAATGAGAGTTTAGAATAGCATGTTGAGTTTGTAGAAAACTTGACCTTAATTTGAAGTTATTCATTATTTTGAAGTATCGGTCTTAACTGTCATGTAATGTGCACTGAAAATAATAGAACATAGTGTACACATGCCTACATTCACCCCCCCCCCAAAAAAAACACAACCCATTAAATTTTTTTTTTACAGCAAACAGATGCTGATAAAACATGAAAAAAGGTTTGTCGATAAAAAGGTTGTATGTGCTTTTAATTGTCCAAAACCACCCAAACCTACAGCTTCTCCTTTACTTTCCCTGTGCTTACCTCCTTTCAGAGAAGAGGATGATGAAGGCTCAGACTGAGAAAGAAGGCATCGAGTCAGACCTCTCCTCCATGTTTCCCAAGGTTGGCTGATCATCTCATCTCATTTCACCTCAATCGAATTATGCCTCCGTTGACTGATCGGGTCCAGTAAAAGCCGATTGAAATTCCCTTCATTTCATCCATGTCGGCATCGAGACCTGTGCTGGAGCTCTTGGCAAAAAAATGTTCTTAAATGTTGCTCATTCAAGCCAAACATCTGGTCATGATTTCCATTGTGCCTGCCTCAAAAAGTCCCCACGGTTGGATCCTTAATTCAATCATTTTATAAATAAGGTGTATGTATTGTGGAGACGAGTCATTGAGACTCAATAATAATGACTTGATTTGGATTCGAATGCCGTGAGACCTGACTCACTTTAGACATGACGACTTGAGACTGGAAAGCAAAGTTGTTTTTTTTGTTCGTTTGTTTTGCTTTTGAGTATTTAGCCACATCCTGCAGCCTTCATCAGTGGATGTGGGACCTCGTGCCGAGACCTCATGGGGTCAAACGGCTGTTTGCGTGGTCCACGGGTTCAGTAACTCTAACTGTGTGTAGTGACCCAGCGAAATCCCGCAGCCACAGGGAGGCCTTGCATTGCCAAAGAGAAAATGTACAGATATTGTGCAGTTTCTCATTGTTGTCGAATGTCGATTCAATTTGAGAGCGATTGATAATTTCCCTTTCCCAATTGGCCATTTGTTATGAGTGCATTAACATCCAAATGCAAAAACGGTGCGACGTGGACTTCTATTCCTTTTATTTCTTCTGTAGTTGTTCAGCTTCGCAAGCTAGCTAAAGCGCACACCGGAAGGTAGACCTTTTGCCTTCTCCCCCAAAAAATCAGATCAGAATTCAATCAGTTGGATTATTTCTGCCACTGGAGCAGCTCTCAACTGGTTTCGCGCTCTAAAATCTGACATCTCCACGTGTTTCCCGTCTACAGCTCGACTCCACCGTGTGCAAGGAAATGTCTGTGTCGGACACAGAGGTGTCTGACGTGACGTGGACGGACAACGGCACATTCAACCTGTCGGAAGGACACACACCGCAGACGGAGAACTCAGAGGGTAGGTCCGTCGGCGTGGCCACGTGGCCCCACGGGCAGACACATGGTTGTACAATAACGACGTCAATCTGCGATGGAGGCTTAGAAACACAGAGGCGCATCCGGTTAAACAACTGCAACAAACTTGTAGCTCGATGGCTGTGGCGACTTTGCATAAGCAGTAAATCTTAGGGTCTTCTGTTTTTGTTTACTCACAATGCATGTATGTAGTTTCTTTGATAAACAGAACACAGACAATTCACCACGCACATAGCATCACTCTACCATTCTGCGGCCCAGGCAAACATTTTTGATCTCTGCAGCTCGTCATCTAAACCAGCCTCTAACGTTTTCATTTAACTTTGACTTTTTTAAATTTAGTTTAAATATTTGATTACAAAACTGTATACACTTACTTTATGTCGGCTTACTTAATGTAATTTGGATAATTTACCAAGCATTAGTTACAAAAAACAAACAAAAGGACAATCAAAACAAGCACACATTTGACAAAAAATCATTCAAGCTCAGTTTTCTTTAAGAAATGAATCCCCTGTCTTTCAGTATAAGAAATAACTAAACTGATGCATTTAAAAAGGGCAGTCATGAGGTGATTAATTAGTAATTGAATGACGCATTAACACGAATAAGAGTCTGCAGCCACGCTAGCAGCTCTTGAAGGCTGTAGAGGGATGATATTGGATAAAAGCTAATGTCAGCACGCTAACATGCTCATAGCTACAACGCTGAAATCCTGACGCTTTGCAGGCATGACGTTTTCCGCAGTGTTTGCCATCTTCACTTAGCATGTTAGCATGCAAATATTTGCTAATTGTACAGCTGAGGCCGATGAGAATAGCATTAGCTTGGCTAGTGGATTTTGTCAAAAACAAAACTGGAACTGAAAAAGTGGTGGACCGAATGACAGAAAAAATACAATTAGATACTGAATGAGGACAATGGGCTTGCTGCCTTTTTTTCCCCCAGTTTTATCAAAAACTCTAACTTCTACACCCTCAATTTTCTGTCTGTTTTTTTCTCGCGTTATGAATAAGGTAGAATACATTAAATATTAAATACAATATCATAGTTTTCATCACATTCAAATTAGAAAATTTCTGGGATCTAGAGGAAAAAATAACTAAGTATCTTGATGCATACTGTGAACATTTTGTGCTGGTTTCCTCTTCATGTCTCGGCCACATGACCGCTCTTTCTACCTCACCCTCACAGACCTCGACAGAGAGGAAGTGTTCACCGGGGGCCTTCCAGAATTCCCATCGCTTGACAACGGCGTGACGACCAATGGCGACGACAGCGATGACCTCAGCCTCGGCCTTCCCTCACAGCAACCGGTCAAGCCCAGGCGTACGCCTGCTCCTCAAGACGCCCTCGAAATGGTCAACCAGATGGCGGGAGACTTCATCGCCGCCGCAGTCACAACCGCCATCCAGGAGAGGATAGAGGCAGCGGTCGGCTTCACCGCGCCGGGCGACCAACCGCAGCGGTCAAGGCTCCCAGGATCCACCAGGCTGCTGGAGCTGGCCGAGGAGTCGGACAGTGAGGCGGAGGACTTTGAGCTGCTGGACCAGTCGGAGCTGGAGCAACTGGAGGGGGAGCTGGGGCTGGGAGAGGAGAAGGCCCGGGCCAAAGAGGAGGCGCAGGCCGAGGGCGACAAGTCGGCCTCAACCGGATTCTTCACCCAACTCCTCCGACGCCACTGATCGATGAAAAGCACGGTTGGCAGGGGGAGGAGAGGGGGGTTACAGAGGACATGTGGAGAGGAAATCCCCAACAGAAGACTGTGGGGGGTTGTGAGAAAACAACGTTTCCATTTATCTTTTTCCTGTACCGCTAACAACGACGTTACAAAACAGATCAGTCTGTGAAATCCGGAGGCGAAAGTGACGGCTCTCTAATCAGAATCATCTCGCGCTTAATGCCGAGTTCAGACTACACAATGTTGCCCTGCCAATGGCCTGACCTGGCAGACGTGGTCGCGAAAATGGGCGTCGGGGGTTGGGGGGGGTTGTCTCGCAACACCCTGGCCGTGAGACGGCTTTGCCCGCTGACGTCACACAGGGTCGATTAAGGGTTAAAATAGGGGTGAACGAAGGGAGGTGTCCACGCTGTTCCGGCTGTGTGTGACTTCATGCAAGGTTTAAGTGGTGTGAGGCTGAGGAAGCACAAGAGAAAATGTGGAGGGTGCATCCTGTCTCACCGCATATTTATTTATCTATTTATTTAGTTTGAACCTTTATCTTATTCTCTACGATGCGCTCCAGTGGTTTTTTGTCCACACTGACCCAGCAGCCAGCCTGGACTATAATAAATTCATAAGTAATTAGCCTACTGGTCCAGTGGACAGTCCAATATTAACATGTTAGGTCCGGAATCGATTGAGAGATTTGTTGCAGGTAACTGTGCCGAGCAAAGGCAGGTTTGCAAAAAACTGGAAACGAGCAAGACTCTGGACAGAGGATGAAGAATGTCTTTCCACTCTGCAGATTTTTTAATATAGTTTTCAAAAAATTTATTTGTCTCTCCTCCCTAAATTTTTTTTTGCATAAAGGATGAAAAATTGTGCGTTAGTTGTGCATTAGTTGTGCGTTCTTTGTGCGTCCATTGTGTGGCTGATGCGTCTGCCGGTCTTGCTGTTCACCCACTTCATGTTCGACATGGATGTTGAGGTCACGTCTCTTGGTTGAAATGATGACCAGAATTCTGTGACCCTCTGGAGGGACGCAATCACCTTTATAAGACAAAGATATTGTGTAGTCTGATCCTGGCTATAGGTTGGTCGGGGACTAAGATCCGGCTCTTGGCTTTAATCAGTTGCTGTGGCTACATTTGTCCTTTTAAAGCCACTTTTATCACATTTGATTGGTGAGGTCAACCTAGCATCTATAAGCAGCATATAGACACTTAATACATGGTTTACAACACACTATATTTACGCTGTAAGCAAATACGGGCATTCGTAAGTGCTTATTTATGTATTTGTCAACAACTAAAACTACCCTGAAACATCTGTTGAATGAACCGTATATAAGTCATTAAAAAAACAGCATACTTGTTAATACACTACTACCCTTTATGTAACTGATATGATATATAATTAGTAAATATAATAAAGAGATATTTTATAAGATTACAGCTGTCTTACATTAATTCATCATTTGTTATCTTTTTACTCGCTTGAAATGTCCTCATATCTACTTACAACTCATTATAGTTTGTTATGAAACATTTAATAACTATATATTGCTTATAAATGCTTAGCAAAAATCGCGCAATGCTGATAAATGTGTTCTGAAAGTCCCTCTGGACTGGAGGCAAACTACTTGAAAGTGAAATTTTAAAAAGCTGTAAGTGAGAACAAGAAAACACACATTTCCCAAAAAAACCCACAGGACCTTTGCAGTAACTGTGGTCCAAAGGTGAAAGCATCCCTGATCTGCATAGTAACAATCAGTACAACTACAGCAAAATGTTCATTTCACCAGTGACCTGAGGTGACATTTTCGGTGAAGCAAGGAAAGATTGGTTATATATTATTATTATTATTATTATTATTATTATTATTATTATTATTATTATTATTATTATTATTATATATTTCCAGGGGCTGGCTTTAGTCCCAACACACTTCACCCACTGCCGTTATAATAAACAGGGCTCACAACGCACTTTACATTCACTTTGATTCTGAATTGTTTCATGCAACAACGTTACCCAGAATTCCACAAATGTCTACCCCTGAATGAAGATCACTGGGCAATCAAATCTTCAATCTTAATGCCTCAAATGCTGACAATGACAATTAAAAAAGAAGGAAACTGTAATTTTCTAGTTATATTTTTTTTAATTATTATTTCCTTTTGAAATTTTATATGTAATTTTATTTTTTCCATGGAAAACGTATGTGGTTGACTGACTTTTATTACAACATGCAGCAGGTCTGAAAAATCTATGCATGGAAATCTCATTTTGAGACATAAATATATTCAGACGCAAACATTTTACTTCTAGTGCTTCTTGCCCATGAATTCTAACATTCAGTGTAGATCGACAGGTCACAGATGGCTCATCAGAGACAAATCACTTTGCATTCACATCGCCCTCTTACTAGTCAAAACAACAAACCCGATTTTGATTTTGAAATGTCAAATGTGGCCGTGGTCATCGGTGTCGTAATCTGAGACACTGACCAGACTCACAGGTTGCTGCTGGTTTGACCTCCGGCCGAGAGTCACAGTCCATTTTCATTGGACTGTTACCCACAAAAAATTCACAGATTATAACATGAGAGTTTTAATCCTGCAAATCCACTGCACAGATCTTACAGTGGAAAAATAAACTTCCAGCCTCAGTAGCATCTCATCTTAAAGTTGTTATGTTTTTTTTCTGGCTTCATCGCTAAGGCAGGTGATGAGTGACACGTTTAAAGCTGCACTGAGCAACTTTGTTGGTGCTGTGAACAAATACAATCTGACGCTGAACTAAAAACGTAAAACCACGCTGTAATGAAGGTATTGGAACAGCACAGGCAGCACTTGTAAACTGTTTTGCTGTTACCAGGCATTAACATACCTGAGTGTCTTGATTACTAACGACAAGAAAAGGAACCAAGCCTTGAGCTCCACTATTCTAAGTCCTGTTTCCTGCGGTTAAAAGCGAACTGTCCTGGATGCTGTGGTGGCCCAGTGGCTAAAGCCCTGATCATGAACTCCAACATCCCCACTTAGAATCTGGCTGAGGACCTATGATTCAGAAAGAGTCCTTAAACAGTCAAAATTTACAACCAGACTCTGTCCAAATTAGACCTGATCCTAAATGCAGTCAGCCTTAACCGACCCAGAGAGAGAGAAAACACGAGCTTTGCAAGGAGCATCGTGCTCCATCAGTTAATGTCAGCTGCAGCTGTCAAAAACAGCACCGACACATCATGTCATTTTTCACTGGACTATACAGTTCTTGCTCTCCCTCGGCCTTTAAAAACATCTTTCTTTCCATGATGCTGATGCGCCTGGGTACCAAAGATTATTGATATCCGGCCTAAATCCACATCGGCTAGTAGACGAGACCTTTAGCAGTTGAACCGGATTCTCCCTGATCCAATTAGACTAAATGCAATGGTGATCTGGCCTGACCCCAGTTCCCGTTAGGTCTTGCCCACGCGCCGCCAAGCGAACCCATGGAGACCTCTGCTCCTCACATCGTGGGATGATACAAAATGACACTCAAAACAATGTCACATCTATTTTTAGTGCACTGGAAGTAGAATGATGTGAGATGGGGTTTCTCCATTTGCACCTTAATTATTATTTAGCAATGCATCTACGTAGGGAAGTCTGCTGTGTCAAGCATCACTTGTAGATTCACTGACTGAAGAAGAATGACCGAACTGTTTCTTTAACTTGCCTTGTATGTTAGGGGACATTTCTTTTTTAATAAAGACACGCAGCAATGTTTAATGTATCCCCTTGAATTCATCATGTAATGCCTTGCACTATCATAACTGTAAAGAAGATGATAGAAGAATCTGTTTATCAGTGTGTAAGAGGACTTTGTAGTGGCTGCTGTTCATTTTTAGTTCACATGTAATAATTTTATGACTTCTGAATAACAGCTGAGGCAGGTTCAGGTTTCACTAAATACAAACCTTTTTAAAAATGTATTAAACTGTGTATTAAACACAACCTTCCTGTGGCTTCCATGCAGTTGCCTAAAAGTGAGAAATCCTTTGAACCTGTTTCAGAAAGATGTCGGTGGGTCCGAACCACAATGTTTCAAAAAAACCCAAACTTTTATGTCATTAAACTTAACAAGGTCAATAAAATGTCGTAAAAGTCTGTAATTTTATTTGTTTGACCTAAGCGTGTTTGTGATCACAGCTGTTGTGAGGATTGGTAATTATATCAGTTGGATCCCTGAAACTGAAACTATATTTATATTCAAACAGAACTTAACCACATCTTGGTACTGATTTGGTGAATATATTTGTTTACATTTCAACTCCTTGTCTTCTTAAAACATGTTGAAAAAAAAACAAGTTCAACACCTGCATCCAATGGGATTAATTACATATAAACTGATCGGTACTTTGTACTGTACTTATCTGTGTGTAGTGAATAAATATGAGCTCCTAAATATGAACTCTGTCCTCATATTTCCTTGTTCCCTCCCCTTCGGATAAACAGTTTACAGATAGGTGGAACCAACATGTGGTGACGTACAAGAGCCGACAGGCCCCATTCGCTGCAGAAACACATGTTGTTGAGATCAGAGCTCAAACTACTTTCAGTTCTAACTCACACAGTCTTTGACACTGAGAGTTGAAATGGCGCAGAAAGGAGTTCAGCTGGACCAGGAAACCTTCTCCTGTTCTATCTGTCTGGATCTACTGAAGGATCCAGTGACTGTTCCCTGTGGACACAGCTACTGCATGAACTGTATTAAACACTTCTGGGATGTAGAGGATGAGAAGAAGATCCACAGCTGCCCTCAGTGTAGGCAGACCTTTATACCGAGACCTGTCCTGGTGAAAAACACCATGTTAGCAGTTTTAGTGGAGGAGCTGAAGAAGACTGGACTCCAGGCTGCTCCTGCTGATCACTGCTATGCTGGACCTGAAGACGTGGCCTGTGATTTCTGCACTGGGAGAAAACTGAAAGCGCACAAGTCTTGTCTGGTGTGTCTGGTCTCTTATTGTGAGATACACCTGCAGCCTCATTACAACATACCTCAGTTAAAGAAACACAAGCTGGTGGACCCCTCCAAGAAGCTCCAGGAGAACGTCTGCTCTCGTCATGATGAGGTGATGAAGATGTTCTGCCGCACCGATCAGCAGTGTATCTGTTATCTCTGCTCCGTGGATGAACATAAAGGCCACAACATAGTCTCAGCTGCAGCAGAAAGGACCGAGAGGCAGAGAGAGCTCGAGCTGAGTCGACAAAAAATCCAGCAGAGAATCCAGGACAGAGATAAAGATGTGAAGGTGCTTCAACAGGAGGTGGAGACCATCAGTCGCTCTGCTGATAAAGCAGTGGAGGACGGTGAGAAGATCTTCACTGAGCTGATCTGTCTCATCAAGAAAAGAAGCTCTGTTGTGAAGCAGCAGATCAGATCCCAGCAGAAAAGAGAAGAGAGTCGAGTCAAAGAGCTTCAGGAGAAGCTGGAGCAGGAGATCACTGAGCTGAAGAGGAAAGACGCTGAGCTGAAGCAGCTCTCACACACAGAGGATCACTACCAGTTTCTACACAACTACCCCTCATTGTCACGACTCCGTGAACCTACAGACTCATCCAGCACCAACATCCGTCCTCTGAGGTACTTTCAGGATGTGACAGCAGCTGTGTCAGAGCTCAGAGATAAACTACATCACATCATGACTGAGAAATGGACAAACATCTCACTGACAGTGACTGAAGTGGATGTTTTACTGTCACAACCACAACCAGGGCCAAAGACCAGAGCTGGATTCTTAAAATACTCACAGGAAATCACACTGGATCCAGACACAGCACACACACGTCTGTTGTTATCTGAGGGAAACAAAAAAGCCACATTAACAAATCAACATCAGTCTTATCCTCATCACCCAGACAGATTCACTGAATGGCGTCAGGTCCTGAGTAGAGAGAGTCTGACTGGACGTTGTTACTGGGAGGTGGAGTGGGAAGGAGACGGAGTTTATGTAACAGTTGCATACAAGAATATCAGCAGAGCAGGAAGTTGGGATGAATGTGGTTTTGGATTAAATGACAAATCTTGGTCTTTACATTGTGGCCAAAAGGGTTTTAGATTCCGATACAATAATATCGAGACTCGAGTCTCAGGTCCTCATTCCTCCAGAGTAGGAGTGTACCTGGATCACAGTGCAGGTCTTCTGTCCTTCTACAGCGTCTCTGAAACCAGGACTCTCCTCCACAGAGTCCAGACCAGGTTCACTCAGCCTCTCTATGCTGGACTAGGGATTTATTTGAAGGATGGAGCCACTGCTGAGTTCTGTCAACTCAAATAGAAAGAAGTCGCCAAATATTGCAGTGAAGTATTTATATGCTGTTGTTTCTCTTCCACTGCATGGACCTTTACAGACAAATCACCAGACTGAGATATTTAGTTCTCAAGGTTTAAAGAAAGAAATGTATAATTACATTTATATTACTGCATCTGTCAGACCAAATGTTGTTTTTGTACAAATCAACTGAGAAACAAGATTCTCTGATTTTTTTTCACAAACTGGGATTAAAACTGTTTATTGTCAATAAGGAGATCATTCATTATTTTCTTTTCTGTATCTAAGATTTGGTTTAAACCAACTGATTGTGTGGATGAAGTGAATCTGTCAACGAAATCACTAAAGAAGAGTCATTTAACAGACTTTACTAATTGTATGTGTGAAAAAACTGAAAGTTTAAAGAATAAATAAAGTACTTTCTTCTGTCTCCATTCCACGATCTCATTCAAAGCTGAGGGAGAAAATGTGAAACTAATGTGATAGTGTACTAAATGCACTACATGGCCAAAGGTTGTTCACATCTAACCCTTGTATCTGGGTTCCCAAACATTACACTCATATTATTATTGTTATTATTATTAATTATTATTATTATTATTATACCGGGATTTTCAGTATTTTCAATAGTTTTTAGCAGTAATTTCAATCATATACATGTCTGATTGTTGTGCATTGCTTTAATTAACAGCAATATCAATAATCTACAGTACTGGGCAAAGGCTTTAGGGCACTTTCAGTGTTCAGATTTTTATCCATCACGAGGTACCAGACCTGTGTGAGGTTGGATCACCATCTGGGCTACGCAGGCAACGCACAGGGGCCCCCACAGATCCCCAGATTCAGTGTGGGTTGGTCTGTGTTTTCCATTCATTTTTTCCAGGTTTATCAAGGAATTCGAAGCACTAAAAATCAGTATCGACTAACGATGATGCTGCAGTAGCTTATTAATTGGGGCTCACACGGTATGGATTTCTAAGTAAAGGTGGCGGCGAGCTAAAGGACCCCATCGCCCCCAACCAACCGTAGAAAGTTCTCCAGGATTCCTGGAGCAACCGGCCCGGCAACTGTACCACAGACAAGTATTTGTTGGTTTCGTCTCTAATCTTTTTGGTTTGTTCGTTTGGGGGGTTCCTCTGTTTACTGTGCTCTGCTAAGTTCATTCATGAACAAAAAACAGCTGATGAAATTATTTTCGAAAGCGTCTTTGCAGTTTCCGGTTCGCGGCCACAACTCGGGCTCTGCATTTCCGGTCCGGAGCCGGGGCCGTTTTCAATGAAAGGAGGAGAAGCCTTCGGACTCCATATCCCAGAATGCCCCCGCGTCTGTTTCCCTTTAATAGGCTGCCCCGGCGCATCCGGTCAGAGCGAGACGAAGCGGAAACGGATGCGCGGTGCGTCGCGCGGAGGTTGACTGAGCGTCGGTCCCGTCGGTTCCGCCGGACTCGTCGGTCCCGTCGGTCCCGTCGGTCCCGTCGGACCCACCGGTCCCGTTAAAGCGCCGGAGGGAGCGAAGCTCCGGGAGGTAAGAGACGATGGAGACGCTCCGAGCGGCCCCGCCGCCCGGCTCGGACCTAGCTAGCTACCTAGCCCGAACGATACCTCCCGACCTGCCGCGCCCTCCCTAACGCCCCGGTTCGGCTCGATCGTCGCCTTACTCCCGCTCCGTACTCGCGGGCACACCTGGGGAAGCGGCCCAGGTGTGCCAGGGAATCCGCGGCGGTGCTCATGCTGCAGTTAGCCTCCTCTCAGCCGCAGGCTCTCTCTCTGTTTCCGTAATTTGATGAAGCGGTTTCTCTCATTCGTAACCGCTGTGACATTAGCAGCAACGTTCAGCTGGCTAACTTTTTGCCCTAGTGCGGTATCAGCCAGGTCCTGACCGTGTACCAGGCCGTGAGACCGGTCACGGATAGTTATAGGGTCCCGGTGTTCAGCCTGGACCTGGTACTTGCCCCTCACTCGTTATTCGCACACCATCCGTTACCTGGTTGATCGTTACCTGGTGGCGCAGGTGGGCCTCGGCTCCCTGACACCCGGAACGCCCGTGTCGTCTCCCTCTTTGGTCGGACAGGTGGGAAACGGTTTGTTCGAAACCAAGAGATGATTTCATTTGCTAACGTGTGAGAAGGAGCAGCAGCGAGTCCTCAGCTTTGGAGAGCTGGAGGCTTGGCACTGTCTGGCCTTGTGCTTGGGGGGAAATTTGATTAAAACTAATCGTTATCAAATAGTCTTTCATTACGATTAAAAGACTAATCACTCCTTTGACTCACAGTTGCAGCTCTAATGTTATAACCAGAAATAAAAGGAAAGCCTGATAATACAGTATAGTGTCCATAGCACCACCAGTCTGACAGTGGTGATGTTCATTTCAGGTTATAGACTGAAGGATGGATATGGACTTCATATCGGTGCCGGTGACGTTTTTCTTGTTTGTTTGTTTTTTTTCAGACCACTGAATGGGGACAAAGTTGAGGATGCAATATGGGTAGTGGACTGTTACACACTGGTAATAAACCACAATAAACTAAACTGACAGTAGGGAGACGAATAATGAATTAGTAGTGTTATTTATATGCACACAGACACTTTTACACTTACACTTTATATATATATATATATATATATATATATATATATATATATATATATATATATATATATATATATATATATATATATATATATATATATATATATATGTGAGAGATATGCATGCTCAAAGTTCATGGAGACCAAAACATAGCTAAAAGTAGTTTCTGTATCAATCATCATGTGGTTAATGTCACCACTCCAGAAGGATAAATACTGACTTTTATATAGCATAAACATTTGTCATTTCAAACACATTTTAAAAGCGCAGAATAAGAAAACAGCAACCGAAAATGGAACAACAGAAGCATTTTGACGTTGGCCAAGCTCACTGCAGACATTTTAGGTGATCGTAATTTGATTTACTGGAAAAAGGCCCTCTAAATATCAGAAATGTTGCTCCAAAAATATTCCCCTAAAAAAGAAAAAAACTGTCCAGCAGAATTTAAATCTGTCTGAACGTCAGGTCTGTGGCAATAAAAGCTCCTGACATGTGAAGAGGAAGCAGCAAGTGGCGGAGGGTTTAAGTTTCAGGGGAAATTACAGTACATGATATGACTCAAGGCAATAACAGATTTTTTTTTTCTCCTTACCTTGCTGCTTTAGTTTTCATATGAACTCGTTCACTAATGCTTTTTGCAAGTTGCTTTTCGATTTCAGTTTTGTGCTGAGTCGAATTTTGTTTCTGTCTCCGGTGTGAAATGTGAAAATCACAAGATCATGTGCGGCCACACGACTGGTTTTCAGTGTGGGGAGTGAGAAGCCCGCCAGCAGCTTCACTTCCTGGAACACAGACTCTGTGAACAACAAGTGCTATGGAGGTGAAGGGGGGGACAAGTCCAAGCACGCAGACAGTAACTGGTCATTGAGCAATGTTTTACACCGAGTAATGGACACTGTAAAATACATTCGTATATGATTAACGTTTCAAATTAACTTGCGAGTCTGGTGTTTGAGCTCAAAGGTCAGAACTTCTCAGAGCACCCCTCCCTGATTGTCTCCTTCACCTCCTGTCTTCTGATTCCTGCTCTTTTTGTACTAAAGGTTATTTTTTGAAGACACTTTACTCATTTAGCTTTTTTGTGTTTCTCAGATGAGATTATTTTTGTTTGTTTGGTTGTGGGGCAAAGAATTAAGCAATCAACTGACCCGAATTACAAAAAAAGAAGTTAATTTCTCACTGACAGCAGCTCGAATTTTAATTCTGAACAAGGCTATTCCATCACTCTGAGCTTTGAAGATACTCAATGTGTTGAGGCGTAAATATTTCTATTATCACTGGAAACACAAATTCAAAACTGTCTGCTTGGCTACATTCCATTAGAGAAATTTATATATTTTTTTCTTTTGTCAAACTGACATCTTGACGAGTACAGCAGCTGATGTTATAAATTTTTCTCATTGTCAATTAAAAACCAGTCTCATTTAAAAAAATCTCATCCGTGAGTCCCAGTGCCGAATGTGGATTAATCGTCAGCAGAGAGTATGCGGGATCTGTTTGTTTCACCTTTTGCTTCTCTGTCCCTGCAGATGCAGTGATACAGTTGACGCCCCAGCAGAGCGAGTCCACAGCCTCCTGAACCCGCCTGGCTTCCTGCATCGATGATTGGCCTCCTCTGAGTCCGAGCCTGCCCTCTTAACGTTGACCGGTGCGTTGGGGGGGGGCCCCAGCCCCTCCCGGATGGCCTGGCCAGCAATGGACAGCCGATGCAGCAGCAGTGCCGATTCCCGGCTGACCGGCAGGGGGGTGGGGTCTGTCAACGCCACGCCCGTGTGCGCGAGGGTTGAGTCGTACGAGGCCGGGGAGAAGAAGTGCATCTCCGACGTGAGGAGGACCTTCTGCCTCTTCGTCACCTTTGACCTATTGTTCGTCACCTTGCTCTGGATCATAGAGCTCAACGTAAGATACGCCCGCTTGAGTTGTGTTTTGTGTGTCAGATACTGAAAAAGCCCGTTCATCTCTGGTGTCGGCCGATGAAATCAGCCCGTTCATGACAGGTTGCTGTAATTTCGCATGATCACTTTTTCAGATAAGCGCGCTCGAAAATAACCATGTTGACAGCTGCGCATGCAGTAGTAGCTTTGTGGTCAGTGGTGTTTTGTTTGATGTGTTTTGCTGTGTGTCGAGGCCGAAACAGAAGTGGAATCTGTTTGGGTGACAAGCAGCAATTCTTCGCCAAACGCCTAATTGCAATCATACTGATAATTCAACTGGGAAAAGCTGCCATTTTCATTTTTAGCCCGAGTTCTTTTTTGCATCACCCGAGTTTCCTCCTGTGCTTTACCAGTTACATCCCTGACCAATGTGCTTGTCCTATTAGGTAAATGTACACCCTTTTTTTCTTTCTTTCTTTCTTTTTTCATATGTGATTTTAAATGAACGTTAACAAGCAAGTTGTCGGGAAACCGGGCCAACGTCAATACACCGGCGTATGTACTGATGAACACATAACGAACACAGTCCGATACGTTTGATGGGGTCCCCCCAGCAAAATGAGGTCCGTTAGAGAATCTGAACCGAACCTAGCGAAAGGAAAAGATGGTATAGAGTGACGGTGCCACATTGGGAGGGAGCCGCTGAGCTCGGAGGCATGGACCCACCTTGCTGCAGTGTTGGGTCGATGAAGATTTCGGGCCCGTTGACTTTTATGCTGCTGTTAAGGACGGATGTGGCCGAGGCAGAAGGGTCCACCCACGAGGAGCCATGCTTCTGGGGAGCCATGCTTCTGGAGACACAGACACATTTTTAACATTATTAACCAAATGGTCCTCATTTTTATTTGCATTAACTATTATTAATAATCAGCATTAAGAGTCTCAGGTGTTACGTGTGTTTCAGGAGTAAAGGGTTTTCATTGGTGCATGTGTGTGTGTGTGTGACAGGTGAACGGCGGCATTCAGCAGCAGCTGGATAAGGAAGTCCTGCACTATGACTACCACGGCTCTTTCTTCGACATCTTTGTAAGACTTTTTTTGTTTTGTCATTCACATAAAGGAAGATCATATTTAATCGCTCAACATTGTGCATTCCCTTTTTATAATTTTGTATTTCTCTCCTGTATCTTTCTTTCCGCCCTTTAACCTTCTCCTTTTTTTTGCACACTTCTCCCTTCTACCATTATCCACTTCTTTTGTGTTTTATTTTTTTTCTATACCTTCTTGTCGCTGCTCCCTTTTTTAAAAATATTTTTTTACTCCTTCTAATCATCCCACTTCCTCCCTCTGTCCTTCCTCCTTACCTCTCTCCGTCCTCTCCTCCCTCAGCTCCTGGCAGTTTTCCGGTTCGCCGCCCTCATCTTGGCCTACGCTGTCTGTAAACTTCGCCACTGGTGGGCCATCGCGGTATGTTGCAACAGTGTGACTTTTTTGTACCAGCAGGGGGCAATATCTGGTGGGGGGGGGCGACCTCATACTTTCTGTAATTCTGAACTTGAAGGAAAAAAATCCTAATGGTAATAAATTGAATTTTGACTATGAATTTACTTCCAACACAAACAGTGTTATGCTCAAAACTTAACGGGTTTCTTCCCTGGTCCTTGTCCCGTCTCTCCACCAAGTTCGGTACGAGTCGGTGCAGCGTAATCCTGCTGAGGGATGAAAAAACCAACAGCCTCCTAGACAGATGGTATTAAAAATAATGTGGTTAAAACAATACTGCACCAAAGCACAGAATAAAAACACTTCAAGAGAATGTGATTCTGAGATCTTAGATGAGGAAACCAGTAAAAGTAAAGCACATGAGGAGGATGTGATCACATGCTAAGGTGCCCGGGGGCGTTTAGATGTCCACATGCACATCGTTTCACCGCTGCTGTTTCCAGCCTGAGTGGACGAAGGATGTGAGGTGGATCAGGCGCCAATGTCTATCGTGCTGTGAGGCATTTCTGTTGTTTTGTTGTTTTTGTGAAGTACAACACTGTCTATTTATTTATTTTTTAAATCCCAAACACACCCAGAGAAGCAGAATTAGATCCTTGTGGGTTTAACATAATTGGACTTTAAAAAAAAAAAAAAAATTGAATCCGATTAATACTAATTAATATCACACGTACACAGAAAAACCCACATTTGTTATAATTGGACTAAACTAATGTCCCGTCTGAGTCAGGGGTGTCTAATTGTGTGGTCTCTCCTTGAACAGATCACCACCGCAGTCAGCTGTGCATTCCTGATTGTTAAAGTCATTTTGTCAAAGGTGAGAGCAACAGGGATATCGCAACATTGCATTTCCGAGGTCAGAGGTCGGAGCGGTCGGCCGCCTGTCCATCACTCGCCGCTCCGCTTGCAGGTCGTTGTCAGAGCCGTTCATCCTTGCTTGTAGTGACGGTGCCTCCGAGACAAACCTGGTGACATATTAAACAATTGTTTTATCATTGTGGCACTTTAGAGTTAGTTCTGTTTTTTTGAAGAGAAACATCCCTCTGTCCCTTATTAAAACACCTACATTATCTTAATATAACAACAACATATATAATATCTCAATTTACTTCTTTTGTCCTTATTTATCTCCATATAATAATTGTTTTGGGTTTTTTTTTAATTCACTTTTCTGTAAAGCCCTTTCTGTTGGGTTGTTTAGTTTATTCTTGTTATTATTAAATATAATAGAATTCCATATGCTATATACTTGTGATTGTCATTGACAGTGCTGTTTGATGCTCTGTCTCCCAAATCACAAACAAGTCTTTGAGATTTTTTTCTTTTTTTTTAATCATTGAGGTTTTTTTGTTTCTTTATTTGTGAATGACTTTCTGTTAAACAGAGGGAATACATATCTGTTGATGAATAACGCGTGTACACAGATGATGTATATCCCATGAAATATATCCTTAGTTTGTGTAACAACTGATTCATGCTCCAAATTTTAAATGTGAAGGCCTAGTGTGTTAACCTGCTCGCTTCAGTTTTTTTTTTAAAATCATATTTATTTTGCAGCAGTGTATAAAACCTGTTGGTGTAGAATTTAGAAAATAGGTATTAGATCAAAATCACAAATCCCAGCTAAAACACAAACTTATGCAAAACTTTAGATTTTGGAGTTCAGATTTTCATTGTGTGTCTGTGTTACCAGCTGCTGTCTCAGGGGGCCTTCGGGTACCTGCTGCCCATCATCTCCTTCGTCTTGGCCTGGATAGAAACATGGCTGCTGGACTTCAAGGTTCTGCCTCAGGAGGCGGAAGATGAAAACAGTGAGTCACAGCCACATAATATACAGTAGGACTCATAGTAGTATTAGTACTACTACTGATACTATTGCTGCTATAAAAGTCAGTATTCCTACTGGTACCACTAACTGAATCTCTACTGCCTCTGCTTGGCTCATATAAGTACTGCAGTAATAGTACATCAGTTACTCTGAATGAAGTATTGGAGCTATTCAGTGTATTATATAACCACTACTGCTGCCAATATTAATATTAGTAGGAATTTTTTCGTATTAAATCATTATTTTCCCAGCACAGTTGTTATTCTAACTACAAGTGCTTCTGTTTATGTGACTAATATTTTAAGATCTTAACCAGTATTGATACTTGGTGGTCCCATCATGCATTTATTAATTTTTATTTTCCTGTGTGTTTCAGGGTATCAGTCCATCATGGATGCCACAGAGCGAGCTCCTCTCATGGGTCCGGGTCCTTTATCTGATGGACAGTTCTACTCTCCACCCGAGTCTGTTGCAGGTCTGTTCGCTCTCACCAAAAAAACCCACTTTCCTCCACCTTTTGACTCGCCCGAACTCACGGAGGCCGCGATGTCAAACTCCTTAATGTCTTGTTTACTCAGGGTCGACTACCGGGTCAGAAAAGCCGTGGGCGTGGCTGTGTTCTGTTAAAATACAAGACCACTACGTCACCTGCGAGCTTTACAGCACTTTTGTGTCATAGCTTGACAAACCAACACGGCAGCTTGTCTTAAAGGGTTACCTGACCACCTCGTCAGTGGCAGGAAGCTCCGTCGACTCTCCTGTTTAACACTGGAGGCTTTGAGTGGATCTTCCCCAGCAGTTCCTGTGCTTGGATCAGCAGCTGATATAGTTCTGTGCTCAGGAATCATAATAACGCAGGCTTGTTCACGTAGGTCCAGTCTGAGCCTGTTGTCAAATCAGGGTTAAATAATTCGATTAAAATGACTTAATATTCAGCAGCGTTCTATCTCTGTCAGTAAAATGGAGAACAGGGCAAGAAACCAGGAAAAAAACAAAATCAAACATCTGAGACAAACTAGGGAAACCCTGCAGGCAGCGACGCTGAAAAACAGCTGGCATGACATCAGGGCGTCGTCCCCTTTGAGCTGACTCCAGTCTCGATGCTAAGATAAACGGTGCCGACCCCGCGTGAGATCGTAGGAGACCCCTCCCATCCTAAACCCCGGGCAGGAATGAGCACGTCTCCCAGAACGTCCAGAGGTTCCCTTAAGGCCTCGCGTTGCACTATTTTTTTTTGAATTTGCCACTTCACCTTAGCGCTCGTTTGTTTTCCAGACTCGGATGAGGACCTGGATGATAAACACGATCCAGAAAAAGGGCTCATTCAGCAGGTGACCTAACAGGTACCCGCACTGTTCGAACACGTCTCAAGTATCCCCATCGAGAGTGATCACCGACTTATTAAACCTCTGCTCTTTGTTTTGTTTTGTGTTTTTCTTTGGGGGGGGGATTTCTCCTCAGGATCCCCGCTACGAAGAGTTTCTCCTGCTGCCGTTGTGCTACTGAGGGAAAAATTCTGCCTTACGCTGCCTGACGGTCTAGTTCTCCTCCACCTCAGAGACGTCTCCATGTGCTCCGCCCACGGAGGCACCTCACTTCCTGTCTTCGAGCCTCGTGCATGTACACAGACGAGGAAAAGTGCTGCTTGAAAAGCAAATTTCAGCACCGTGACCTGACTGGTTTTGTTTTGGTTTTTTTAGGACTTTATTTGCTGCTCTGGAGCTTTTTTTTTTTTTTTTTTTTTGAGGATGATTCATATCAAGACATTTCTTGAAGAAAAATGGCACGTTGCGTCTGAGGCCCCCCAGGTGCCCGGGGTTGTTTTAAAAAAAAAAATTAAAACATAATAATAAGAATAAATAAATAAATCGGTAAATTTCAGTATCAAACCAACCACGTATTTCCTGTCTAGGGTGTTAATGTTTTATATTCCCAGTGTCATGTTTACTTGTAATCTGTTGATCCATTTTCACGCGCTCGAGTCTAAAGTCACTGTATAGAGAAATAAGCTCGCTCCTCAGACTCCGAAGAAAAAGAAGGATTTTTTTTAATGATTATTTTTTTGGCCAGTATCGAGTTTATGGACCACGTTTTCGTGGCGAATAAGGGGCAGGATATGTACAATTTACCGAGTTTACGAAACGGCTCTCAGAAACGTATCTGACTACTTCCTGGTCTTGAGAAACACTGAAGACGACTCGCACGGAACGTCGGCACAACATTACAAGGATCATAAATCTGCAGAAAAAAGCATGAGGGTTTGGGGGGAAGCTGAACTGTACCAGCTGTAAACTGCTGCTGTCTGAGACACCTGGAGCTTGAAGTGAGTTGGGAAAGGAAAAAAGTGTCTATATCTTCATGCATGCTTTGCAAGTTTTCTTTTTATCAACAAAGCTCGTCTGTAAAAGAGAATTGTGAAATTTTGCGTGGTTGCACTTTTTTTTAACTTTTGATTCCAGTGTTTTTTGTTATTTTTTAAATGGCATCAATATTCTCCTTAACTATGGAGGCCCAAAGTGTTCAATACTGACTAAACCAACGTTAAATATTGACATGAATAAATATTTAAGGCTACGAAAATTTGAGAGCTAATATTTCTTGAAATTCAGCTCATTGTTCTTGAATATTACTTAATCCACAAAAAAATGTATCTCTTCAACTCCAGCTGTATTTATCTCTAAATGTCCCTTTCTGACAGTTTAGTTTTATAAAAGAGGACACTTTTAAAATCAAGGCTCTTGTTTGAGAGCCACTGGATTAAGTCCAGCTGTTTTGTTTTGTTTTTTTTCTTTAATTCCCCCCGCCTTTTTTTTAAGAATCTGTTTATTTTGAAAGCACTTTTTTTTGTAAATAACCACTTCTCGGCAAATTTCACAATAAAAATGCTGCTTAAATAAAAAAAAGACTTAAAACCTTTTTCTGGGGGATAAAAGGATTGAATAGTATTAAATACTGCTTCTAATTACAATGAAAGAGTTTATCTAATAGCCTTAGAAAATGTATTTGATAAAATGCGACCCACCAAAATACACAGCCACTGTACTAAAGCGATTGGATAAAGGCACAAAACGTATTGGTTTTGTTCTATGGCTTATTTGGTCCATGACTGTGCAAATGGTATTTTACAACCTTGAGCATTTGACCTCGCTCGTTAGAGTCAAATGATCGTGTTGGATTGTTTCCGTAAAGAGGAAGCCTTCATGTTAAACCGCTGGAGAAATATACAAATTTACAAACAAAACAAAACAACCGACATTTCCACAGAGAATAAACTACAACAACCCGAGTTTCTGTAATACTGTTTTATTGGGGGGGGTTTTCACATTTTTGTTGACAGAAGTCAAGTATCCAAGGCATCGTGTAAACCACAAATCTACATTTTGCCTCTGTTCAGTTTGGCCTTCCAGTCAAAAACACTGTCACTGAAATAAATACAATACTGATCAAACAAAAAAAAAAAAAAGGAGGGAGGCGAACTAACCTACGTCTGTCTGAGGGAGCTCATACAGATCCACACTGACAGCGGGAAAACGACGCCACGTTATTACTACATGAAACGAGGGGCAGAGGTCACCCCCCCCTTGAAAATAAATAAAAAGACAACGTGACAGGAGCAGGAGGAGGATAAATAGCAGTGAAATCCTGGAGCTGGTGTTGGCACAGAAAAAAAAATTTGACATGAGGGTGAAACACTGAGAACCAACGTAAGACTGATGCATACATCTCATTAACCACTGCTTGCCCCCCCCTACCACTCACTAGAGCACCGGATGTGGACCAACCCACCACTTTACTGTTGCTTCACTGACGTTGGTCAGCAGCTTCAGTGTCCTCCTGCCTAAAGGAAACAACCGGCCGGTTTTATAAGTACAACCAAGGATTTTAGAGATTTTTTTTTTTTTTGAAGTGTCAGGAGCAGATGAGAGACGCATTTGTTGTTCTGAATTTTTACATGCAAGTAGAATGCCCCCCCCCCCAACAGGCATAGGCCGATCGCCGGCTACATTCCCCTACATTTTCTTGAAACGCCCCAAGAAATCTCCAGTTTGTGTCTCATGTTGTCATTTTGTTTTTTCGTTTTTTTTTACATTGTAGACATTTGCAAACAGGTGTGAGCCGAAGTTTTCCTCAAAATAAATGGCTTTGTTTGGAAAAAAAAACAATAACCTTGAGGTGTGTTTTCAAGACATTTCCAAAACCCTCCAAAACCGCTCTGGCTCTTCTCCGCAGACGTGAAAAGTGACGATGACAATTTAGCTCTTAACAGTACGTAAAAGTCATAGTGCATAAAATTAGATATATTATGGAGGCAAAGTTCCCGCTCAGCTAATTTTGTTGGGGGGGCACATCTCTTATTTTTAAATGACCGATCATCAGTGGAACCTCGTAGCAGGATCAAGTCGCTGTCGGAAAAATACAGAATATCACAGGCTTTACGCTTAAAACTAAACCATGTCGGACAGAGGACTAATACGTAACAGATTCAGTTTTTCAAGAAATGATTCATAAGCTCTTGAAAATACATATCATTCTCAGAAGCCTCAGCTTGATTATTGTTTTTTTAATTAACTGGATATTTAAAGATGTCCAATTAACTGTTGTCTGCACATTTGTTTTTTGCCCAAGTAAATTAAGCAAATTTGAAGATTTGCTGTAAATCGAATAGATTTGGGTTTTTCAAACCGCTGCTCTGATAGGACGCCCCCCCCCCCCGCCTTTGTTGGCCGAAGCAGATTACTTGATTAATCAAGAAAATAACTAAGATGAACTGATGCTGCAGCCTTAGTGTTGAGACGGATTCACCGGAATTTCGAAAAAACATTCCCTGGGCCCAAGGTGTTGGGAGAATCCGGTTCTGATAATTGGTGCTCATGATTCTGTCGCTGTCACGGCATCGACGCTCAGCCTCCGGACGTCCGAGCCGGACCGGTTGACGCTCTCTAAAACTTCAGCCCGGTAACTTAGCATCAGTAGAACAGGCACCTTTAGGTGCTTATTAGTGATCTTAACGTTCTGGTCACTGGTTCGTCTCTTTCCTTGACTGACGCCTTCCCATCTCTTTGTGCTGTTCCATGTCTAACCAGTGAGTGTCCTCAGAGGACAGCTCATGGCTACTGCATGATTGTGTGTGTGTGTGTGTGTGAGAGAGAAACAATTTTGCCTAAACAGTGTCTTCATTGAGGTCTGAAGATTCAAGATAAACAAGAAACAAAAAATGACAAGAATAAACGGTGCAAAAGGTTTTTTTCAAACAAAAGGTAAACACACCTGATGATGCACACCTGCTGTGACAAAGCTCCTCATGAGCAACAGGTGAGAAAATGAATACGGTCACCTCAGGTCTTACACCTCAGAAATACCTTGGACTAACCCTTAAAAAAAAAAAGAAAAGAAAAAGGTAACCTCATTTAATTGAATAATCAAAATTTACAGCCCAGAAACTTTTCACTTTGAAAACCATTAGTCTGAATTTTTGTGTCCAATCAGGATCATTTTTCAGCGGTTTGTAGTTTCTTTGTCATGTTCTCAGAATTGAACAATATAAAAAGTAATACTTTTTTTTTTTTGAATTCAAAAAAAGAAAATAAATTCACATGGCCAAAGTCAACATTAAAAAAAAAACAACAAAAAAAAAAACATCAAATGCCAATAACAGACCAATTGGACACATTTTTTCCCCCTAAATATATATATATATATATATATATATATATATATATATATATATCACACACAATCACACACACACACACACACACACACACACATATACATATTCACACTGATGGTTTTCAGAGTTAAACGTATGTTCCAGTCCTGTAAATTCAGTGGTGTTTCAGCTCATAATTAGGTTTTTCAGTTTACAAAAACTCACATTATTACATCATTTCTTTACATCCACAGGGCTGATAATCCCAAACCTTCACTATTTTACAAACGAGCTAATTTCAGGATAAGATTTAAATGTGGTTGGATTTATCTTTTTTTAAACTACTGAAAAATAAAAAGCATAATTCCTCCCTGCTTTCTACAGGTGCAGTTTTCCTCCTCAAAATGACAGATGCTTCTCTGAACACTTACAAAATTAGCGGATTCTGATTTTTGTTGCCAATGTGACGTTTCTCCACTGCTTTGGAAAAAAAAAACAGCTTAAGTTTTTGTTTTGTTTTGTTTTTTTGGTTTGTCACTGAGTCTCACTTTAATAAAACCAGTGGGGGGAAAAAAAAAAATCTTCCGGCGCGGTGGAATAATTTTGACAAATCCACCTGTTTCAAGTTTTCTTGATCACAAAGCGGCATCCTACTGCCTAAACTTCACCAGGGCCCTTGGAAACTCCGTTTAGCGACTGTTTCCGGGGCTCTCGGTTGCGGCACATGGTCTTCAATTCTGAGCGCTTAGAGGACAGCTGACCTCTGCCTGGAGAAGACCAGGCGATGCGACCGAAACCTCTGGAGCGGCCACTAAATGGATCCTCTGATGGGACCGTTCTCAAAGCCGCTGCTACTCCAACGAGTCCTCAAGACTGAAATCTACAATTTTAAAATCCACATCTACAACTCGACGAGAAACTGGGGGGTCGTCTCCCGAGGAAGATCATTCTGATTAATGGTTGAAAAACTCTGCGGCAACTGCGGAATGGAGTTTGGGCCGAGATCGCTCTGTGGAAATTTGCCGATTGGTGTTTCAAACGGGTTGCGATAGTCTTTCCACCAGGCCAGATTTTTTTCTGTTTTCTTTTTTTTACCGTATAGTCAGGGTTGGATGAAGCGACTGCATTGAGAAATATCTGCACAGGAACTCCGTCAGCTCCGGCTGACGACGATCTAGTGCTGTAACCACGAATGATCAGTCTACCAATTGTCAGGCGCATTTCAGGACGCCGTCTTCACCTGGGAGAAACTATTTATGGCAATTTTTCGCTTTTTTTCCGATTTTTTTCCCCCCTTGGTATAAAACGATTTCCTGTTTGATTTTAAAGACTAATCGGTAGATCTATAGATGAAGAAAACAATCATGAGCTGCTACGATCAGTAGCCTTTTCCCTACATTCCGTGTGATTTGTACTAAACTTTTCAAAAACTTTCCACATCGCTGTTGCCTTCCTTTTTGACCTCCGCTAACCGTGATCTGGCATGTGGCGAAGAAAAACTGCACGTCCTGTTCACCTCGGGCCAAGAAGAAAAAAAAAAAAAAGCCAGGTGCTTTTTATTTTCTGGAGCTGACAAAGTAAAGACGACTACACTACGACCACTATGTGATGGTCCGCTACTTCTTACGTGTTTACTACTGATGCCGGCGCCGCTGCCGTCAGCCTACAGCCCAGGTAGGGAAGGCCAGCGCGCTTCCCCGGGTCCAATCCCAAACGCCTCTCCAGGCAGGGCTCCCGCCCACTGTGCAGAGGATTCCCGGGTGACCCGTCCAGCCAGGAATGTGGTTGGGAAGGGGGGGGGCGATCCTGTTCTTTTCGGGTTAAACCACTTTTCAGGGTGCCAGTCAGCGGGGAAGCGGCTGGGATATATGGATGCATTGTATGGAGCTGGCGACTCTCAGCGGTAATAATACGCGTCACCATGTCAGGTGGGTGACAAAAGGCCTTGCATCAGGCAGGAATGCATTCTGTATGCGCCAAGCTGCTTAGCCCAGTGACCTGTGGTTCTTTTCAAATGTTTTTAACCCTTAAAAAAGAGAAAAAAAAGAAGGGAGAAAAAAAAGAAAAAATGGACGCTAGACATCTTTTCTTTTTTTTTCTTTTTTTTTTACATAGCACCATGCCATCGGTTTCCAGTTCTGTGTATCACATTTCCATAGGGTTTTTTTTTTGTTGTTGTTGTTGTTTTTGTTTGTGTTTTTTTTTTGTTTTGTTCCATTGTGAGAGTGCTGATATGCCGTGTGTCCGGCAAAACAAGAATCCCTCACATTGAGGCTGAAAAAATAAGAAACACTAGTGAAGAGGAGGAAGAATAGGAAGAGGAAGAAGAGGAGGAGGAAGCAGAAGAAGAGGAAGCAGAGGAAGAGGAAGCATACAGACGTGAGGTGACGGACAAGCGGGAGTGTGGGTGAAGCTGAGGTATCTGTTCAGGTGACTCTTATTCCTACAGGGTGACGGTCTGAGGGACGTCCAGTGTGGCCGTGTTTGTACATGTACTTTACGTATGAGAAGGCACATATTGCCGGTGGTGGTGGTGGTGATGGTGGCGCTTGGGGTGGGGGGTCGGTTGGGTTAATGAGCGATGAACTCTCCTCTATCCAGAGCGATTGGGGGGGGCCTTTGTGCACCTGCTGCACTGGCCGCCGATTTTTTTTTGCGCCAGAGATGGGTCCCTGGGGGGGTCCCCCCGTTCTCAGCTCAACACCTCATCGCTCCGCCGTGGAACCTGCAGGCTCAGAATAAAACCTCCGGTTCATGGTCCTGACCCGCGGAGGCCGGCGTTGCAGACAGAAGCGCAAAAGCCTCTGGGAGTGCGTTAGCGGCCAGCAAGATTTTCGAGATGAGAGCAGGGCCCCCGTGTTCTGACTCAGATCCAGGTGACTGGATTTCACAATAAAACAGTTGTCGGCATGACCTGCTGTAACCCCAAAACCCCCACCCCTTCTGAAACTCAAGTGCGGACTGAAACGTGTTCCAGCGACTGGGCCGGCGTCGGGGCGGGTGCCGCTGCAGGCGATTGCGCCGCCGGAGGGGGAGGAGTTATTGCTTTCAGTTCATTGCCGGGGCAACTCTGGGTGCTGACGCCACGGTTGAGGGCGCCAGCGCGTGGCGGAGCGTTGGCAGGCAGAGCGCTGGGGTCGCTCCGCGGAATGTTGACGGGGCAGGACCGGGTGCGGGCGTGGCCCTTGTGGCCACCTGGGTGGCAGACGAGGCTGCCCACGGTGTCGACGGGTGACAGGTGGCGCCTGAGCCAGCGCTCCACCCGCTCCTCTTTGTACTTGATGGAATACCAGGTGAGGAAGATGAAGAGGAAGCCCAGGAACTTGAGGCTGGCAGCGAGTCCGAAGTAGACGAAGCGCAGGGAGGTGACATCGTACTCCCAGCAGGAGCCGTGGACGCCGCAGTCCTGCTGCCACAACATGCAGGTGGTGTCGATGACGGCGCCGAAGTAAATGGGCGTCGGGATGTAGGCTGAGCGGAGGAAAGAGGGGAAAGATGGGAGGAAACCGAAAAAAAAAGAGAGGAGATCGGGAGGAAGAGGAGGAGAAAAGCGGTGAGGAAAGGGGATGGGTGGGCCGAAGACAGAGACAAGGTGAGGAAACGTAGGAGGGAGGGTAAAGAAATAAGATAAAGCACAGAAGGAAAGTTAGGAGCGAGAATTGGAGAAGAGTCGAAAACAAGGAGGACAGAGGGGGAAGAGACAAAATCCAAGAGTATGGAAATCAGCAAAAAAACAAACAAACCCTGAATCATCTCAGTGAAAACGGGACAGTTGGTTTAACTCCAGCGATTCAGCAACACCCCACACACACACGCCTGGTGATTGCCCCCGTCTCACAAAGTCCACAGCCGGGCTTGTAAAAGTTTTCTGACTCATTGGTCCCGACAGCAGCTCCCTGAGCACATCCCGTGTGCATCAAATCCAATCCAGCCCCTCGCTCCTCGCCTGGGCAGGAGCGACGTCACCGAGGTCTTAACCAGCCAACATCTCATTCCCTAAGGCTAAACCGGCCTGCCTGTCAGCGCTCGGCCAATCGCAGTCAAGCTGACGCTCCCATCCCGCCTTGCTCGCCCGGATCTGTACGGGTCGGCAAAAGGCCCCCGACGCTGCTCTCCTCAGGGACCGCTGCTGATACCCTACCTCTTAACTGAGTTGTAATTTCCTGTCCTGAAATCAAACCAGGGAGCAGTATTTTGTCAGTTTTGCCACCGTGCGGATTCACTCACCGAGAGTCCTGAGGAGAACAAACTGCATTCCCAGGGCGAAGGGCCTCTCCTGCTCCGCTACGGACCTGCAACACGCAAAAAAACAAACACAAAACAAAGATGAGCTGCAGCGAGAGCCGGGTAGAACGTCAAGAAGTTTCGTTTATCATGTTTCCAAGTCGGGGAAAGAGAGCAGCTTCATTTTATCAGCGACTTGTTGCCTCCATAAACTGACCATCGACTCGAATCAGAGAGGTGAACATTTAAACTGACACAAGAAAACCCCGCCTTTGAATTTAAGTGTTCGTGAACTGAAAATGTGAAAACTACAATTAGAATTATGAGCTTGTGAAGAGAAATCAGGATAAAAATTCGCTCACATCTCTGTCTGCTCGCTCCACGTGGCCTCATTGTTTGTTTGGGGTTTTTTTGTTTTTTTTTTAATATTTTAAGAACCAAAAACAGAACCAAAAGCCCAAATCAGGGATGTGTGAATCTGCACCAGAGGCTCTAGGTGACCTGGGTGAAATGTTTGCAAATTCCAGGTCATTCCCAGCAAAGATTTTTTTTTTTCCTAAGCACTGCTAAAGTCTGTAGCATCAATTGGAAGTCAAAATCACACCAATACTTTCAACACTTTAAAAAGCAACTTTAGGACCAAGAATCCCATTTTCAGATGATTTCTCACCGCAGGTAATTGTAAATGGCTTTCAGTTTTACAAAATGTGCCAATTTTTTGTGAAAGTGACTGGAACAATGGAGTTCTTTGGTTTATTAAGTTGTAAAATGTTTTTTTTTGGGCGGGGGGTTCTGCTCAAGATCAAACTCGTGGACTTTGACAGGGCTCGGTCTGGAGAATTAAACAATGTTTTTTAAAACATGGGTGAATGTCCGAAGTGCCGCCCTTAGCCTCAGCAGCTGACCCTTTGCGTACCTGAGGGTGACGATGATGGCTGAGGGCTGGGCGCAAGCGGTGATGAGCGTGACGATGAAGAGGAAGATGAGGAAGGGGATAAGTGTGCTGCAGGTGCGGTCGCACTTGCCCGACACAGCGTAGCCATTCTCATTCAGGTAGGTCTTGACGATGACCAGCTGCAGCTGGTTGCCCCCCTGCCCGCCAGACGACGGCGTGATGACCTGCCGGCTCTGGACGCAGGCGCAGTCGGAGTAGTTACGGACCTGAAATGGGGCGTACAAAGGGTTTCAGCAACTGTGGCTTGAGTATCATATCATTCAGGGACATTGAACTCACCACTGTAAACAAGCGAGACCTTCATCAAGCAGACTGCAGGCCTCTTACAGCCCCTATGCTCTCAATTTTGGTTGAATCACATTGAATTACTATCAGTGTCACTTTCTTTCAATTCTTTTTGGAACATGAAATCACAATTCTAATATCTTCAACGTCTAAACCGAGCAAGAATTTATTTTCTCATCTTTTTTTCCCGACCAGCACGGAAACAGCAAACATGTCAAAACGTGTAAAAGCTTGATGTATATGAACTTTTGGGCACTTTGGCATGGAAATCAGTCCTGCGCCGTGGCCCCCGGCTCCTACCCCGGTGCTGTCGTTGGCCACGCTGCTGCAGCCCGCCAGGCAGGGGTTGAAGTATGTGATGCCGTCGGAGCCACAGACCGGAGCGTACTCGTGGATCTTGCAGCCGCAGTTCACATTGCAGCCTCCAGTCAGGTTCCTCTGGGTCATGGTGAGAGTCGGTCTGGGAGAGGGAAAATGCCAGAGGGACGTTACAGCGGGGTTTAGGTTTCGGATTTTAAAGACGTTAAAACTCTCTAGAACTTACTCATTTTCTATATAATCGGCCTGCTGCTAGTTGAATGGACATTAGCAGATGTGAAAGAAAAAAGTGATTGGGCTCTCAGAAGCCAAAACCTACAAATCTGTTGTCAAAAAAAAAAAAGAAGAAGCTGAAGATCACAGCTTGTGGAAACCTGATAAAAAATTCAGCGCTTTAATAACCAGTTCACTCTCAGATCCTGAGTCGTTTTTTTGGACGTTGCCGTGAAACACTAAACCAAACAAACATGATATTCTCTCACAAAAATGAATAAAAATGCAAAGAGTGAAAACTGTTCAAAAATTAAAAAAAACAAAAAAAAAAAAGTAGGATGGATAAATGATCTGTGGTGACTGTAAAAATGTGTTATAATGTTCAAAACGATTTCAGTGCATCTAGTTGTATTGTGTTTCTGTGCAACTGTAACATTATCAAACCGGGAAATCAAATCAATTGTATTTTTTTTTTTTTTAATTTGGTTAGTATGTTAGATTGATTGATTATTTTAATTTTTTTTTTTAAATGCTGCATGAGCTGTGGAATTTTTTGACCCATTTATAGGACCTGAGTCAAGTCAGGTAACCAGGAAGTCATCAGGATACATTATCTTAGGGCCATAAATGTCTGCATTAGGTTTCACAGAAATCTATAGTTGTAAATAGATACACATATGCTGCTTCACCTCTGAAGCCACACTCACAGGAAGGCTAAAAAAAAAAAAAACTAAAATAAAATGGTGGATGAAGACAGAAAGGAAAGAAAGACAAGGAAAAGGACAATAATGAAAAGAGACAGATGTGGAAAACAAGATGGAAAAGACAGAAGGAAGAACAAGAGACAAGGAGGAATTGAGCTAAAGATGAAAGATGGCTAGAAGGGGATGGTTAAAAAAAAGGAAAGATAAAGGAGAAGAGATAAAAAAAATAAGGATGTTAGAGAAAAGCACACAACAAAGAAGTAGGAAGAGCAACAGGCAAGGGATTAGAAAGAGGTAAAGGAAGAAGAGAATACAGAGGCAAGAAAGAGGAGAGAGAGCAAAAAGAAAAGAAAAAAGAATTTTAAATCAGAGGTAATGATGTCGGCTGGGTGGTGAGAAGGACAGAGAAATAAAAAAAGATCAGGGCAGCACAAAAGAGAGAGAGAGAGAGAGAGAGAGAGAGAGAGAGAGAGAGAGAGAGAGAGAAAGAAAACCAGGGCGTTCAGCCTCTTGTCCAAGCTGTCCTTGGACGTTTTCCACCGTTGCCATGTAATCGCTCCCAGGGACGCGTCGTCCAAAAGAGAACGCCTCCGTTTACCGGCCTGTTATCTGTTTTCCGCCATCCCGTGCCTGATCTGCACGCTGGCTTCCTCCCCAACGCCGGTCCCAGGTGGACCGATGAAAGAATAAATAAATAAATAAATAAACAAAGAACCCACCACGGACTCCGTCAGCCCCTGGAAATGACTTGGCGCAAGACAGGCCAGGCTCGCGGTCAGTGAACAGCTGCTTCGGATTTAAACGGAATCCTTTCAAAAAATCCCCCATTTACACAGAGAGCCGACAAGAGCAACCCCGGGGGAGGGGTTTCAAAAATGGCCGAAGCAGAAAAAGATTGACTTCTTTGACATTATGAAACTCTGCCTGCAAAAGGAAAAAAAAAGAAAGAAAAGAAACTGGCATTTTTTTTAGTTTTTGTTATCGTCAACGAAAACATGTTAAGTCCATGGCTCAGTGCTTTCCAACGCCCCTTCCCTTTGTGTTTAAAAACAGCTCATGAAAACAAAATTTTTCTTCTCGTTGAGTACAGTAAAACATTGTGCGTTAGTAGACGTTACATATGTCAGTAACTGTAACTCAAACTGCAGAAAACGGCGCATTTGCCAGGGAATATTTTGGCCAGTGGATTGATCCACACCTCCCTATATTTGCCATTCATGGCAGCTTCATGGACACGAATGAGCACCTAACTTTCTCTCGTTTCACAGGTAAATAAAGCAGAAACGATATCTTGGAAAAGTCTTTGGAGGTGGCTGCTGGTTAAACATGTAGAATTAATGGGCCGCATTTCAGTCACTGTTTCACACTTGTTCTGTTGTCCTCATCAATAAAACCACTATGGAAATCACACTCTACTTGCTGATGCGTGACATCCCACCACTTCCCCTGAATTGAACCCACCCAGTTCCAACCCCCCCACGCAGGTCCAAGCTCACCCAGTGGTGTAGGGGATGTTGATTCCTCCAAGGTTGATGCTCTCACAGCCCACGATGAACAACGTGGAGAAGCAGAGCAGGGAGACCCCGCTGCAGATCATGGCCAGCTTGGCCGACTCGCGAGCCCCCAGCTTCAACTTCTTGATGATGTAGCCGCCCAGGACGATGCCCACGCCGGCACTGGGCACGATGATCACACCTGGAGGGAAGGGAAAAGGTGCACATCAAGAATCCGGAGAACTGGCTCTCATCGAGTTAAACAGGAAACCTATGGCGTCATGAGAGGGCAGAGACAACATGCTTCAATCAGAGTATTGGAAAGAAGGGCACAGACAAACAGGAATACAGAAACCTGGTTTGTAGAGCTTAGGCAGCCAAGAATTCTGACTCATCTGGGGTTTAACTGCATGGGAATGCGAATACAAAATGTTTGTCATTGGACAAAACCGCAGAAAATTACAAGTCAGCTACGTACGTCTTCTTTTGCCAGTTATTCTTGCAAAGATTCCATAAGTCAAAGCTCACATTTGAGTTCTACTTTTACGAGCTGAGTCAGCTACAAATTATGTAACTGTGGTCTTCCTTCTACGACAGGACGAATCCTAAAGAAAACGCAGCAGCCATGGCAACAGCCCCCTCCGGGCAGCGCTCGCTTTGCCGCAACAGCAGGCCTCGCGAGTGTGGGTGGCCCCAGAAGGGTGAGGTGTCTCCGACCCAGGCGGGGTCGTTGCCTTTTCAGTAGGAGTTAGATAATGTGCTCTGGCCTGTGTGGACCAGTGTTTTCTATCGTTATGAATCCAGTTTGGAGCCCAGCGGGGTTACTAAGACACTGGAAAGTCAAACCGGCTCCCTACAGAGCAGAGCCTGCTTTATAAAACCTTCAGCCTGAGCTTGAGATGTCCGTCTGTCTCTGAGAGGAAACTTGATGCCCACTGAACTCTTGTCGTTCAGGGACATTTGGCCCCAAAACATATTCAGGGAGTCCTTGGCTTAATGGTCAGCGACAGATCCGTCTTTGCAGGGAAAAAACTGAATGGCTAATAGCCTGTCCAGTCCAAAAACATCAGAAACCGATGCATTGTTAGTACAGAAAACTATGCACAAAGACTGAGCGTTGGCCTCCTTCTACAGATACATAATTCGGCACAAAATACTAAACAATGGCACAAGACCCCAAACAAGCCAGGGACCTTTATTATACTTCCTCTGCTAGGGGGGGCACAGATCCTGGCAGGCAGGTGCTGGCGCCTCGCTTGAACCGCCAAAAATCAGTCATACCCCGAAAAGACCTTCAACAAGCAGGTTTCCCGAGGAATCATTTGATTTCACTCGCGATGGGTTGGTAACGGTATGAAAGTGAGTATGAGCGGCAGCTTTAATCGGAGGCTCCGCAGCCCACTCCGCCTGCAGCTGAGACGGTTATGCAACTCTGCAAAACCACAAAAAAAACACTGCAAATAACAAAAGCCTTCCGAGATGGAATATCTTTGGACCAGAGCGAGTAGGACTCAAAGGTTATATTTCCATATAAATCAAGTATAGTATTATAAAATAGGTTCGTTAAGTGTTTAAAAATCCAGTCATCAGTGACGGAACTTTTGTGGTGGTGGAGTTCAAATGACTCATGGTGCCTCCAAGTGTGACTAATGCTGCGCTGTGCTCTGACACAAGAAATCAAACAACCCCCCCTCCCCAAAAGGTCAGTTTCTTATTTTGTGATTAATCTCTTGAAAAGCGCACTAAGCAAAGAATAATGATTACAAGCAGCGAAAAGCGCAAGATTCACGACAAGTCAAATGTAAAGGACGTCCTTCGAAATGGATGACGCCATCTTCGTGGCCATAAAGCTTGTTGGAGAATGTGTCAACTTCTTCCTCTTCCTCCTTAAATGACGGCGACCTCAGTCTGGTACCAAATCCTACAACCGCTTCTGACGATTGGTGAAATAATACAGACGCATACGGTCTTAGCTGCTAAATATCTGCACGCGTGTCCATCGGACCAAACGGGGAAAAGCAAAGGCAACGTTCAAACTCCCAAACTCTTTTCCCTATCGGCAGCTACTGTAGGCAATGTATCAGAATAACCAACATAGCTAGAGACTGGGCCACCACTGGGCCGCCACTGGGCCACCGCCGAGCCTCATGTTCCTCCTGGCCTCCCGATGTGATGGGCTCTCAGCATCTTGCCAGGCTTTTGAGACACAATCTTGAAGGGCCGAAGATTTCTTGGACACAATGCCACACTCCTTTGTGGTCATACCATAGAGGCTCTGCTGTCTCCGGTGCCGAAGCCACTGGGCCGAGATGTCCATGATGATGATTATTTTACAAGAGCTGAATGTTAAATAAATAAATCACCAGGCAAAATTTTAATAAATGTCTACATTTGAAATTTGAGAGTTCGTACTGTATTTGACTGCGTAGGAGTCAGCATTGTGTCCAGCTCTACGAATAAAACTGCGGGTGGCATCAGAGAGCGGTGTGGCCACGTTTCTGGTGGAGAGCTCCAAAAATGTACGCTGCCCCGCAACTGCAAAGCGGCAGTACCCACGCACGACTTTGCCGCTTCTGTCCATCATGGCTGCACTATGCCTTTGTAGGGCGGTACTGTCAAAAAGATTCAGGAACAACCCCCCCCCCCCACACACACCGAGAGCAATGCGATGATTGTCTGCCCCGTTGTCCCCGAACTTTAGCAACAAATGTGGGGATTGTGTAAAATAAATAAATAAATCTAGCATAAATCGGCCCTTTGCTCTGCATTATTAGTGTGAGGCTCACAACCAAGTTTTTCATTGGTACATGTTTAGAAAGCTAACATGCGTTCAGCTGCATGTAATGTGTTGGTCTATGTGCCTGTTTAAGCATGCATGTCATTGTAGACGGTTTTAGTGCTTGCATTTGTGTGTGTGTGTGTGTTTCTAAATGTGTGCGTGACGCACTCAGCGCTCTAGCTCAGTGTCCCAGGTGCCCCCTTCATTTGAAGACCAGCAGTTTCTTTATTATTAATGCGTGCTGGCCTGCAGCTCTAGGCCGACAGCCTCTCCACGCTCTTCTGCTCTTAGTAGAAACCAGCAGAGCACGGGGGGGGGGTAGAAATTAAAGTCCTGGGTGTTGTATGGATCTTGGTCTGTCTGCATCCTGTCTGTGCTGCTGTAGAAATATTAAAGGGTAGCTAAGAGAAAGGGAGGGAAGGTATAAAGATATAAATCCTGCTTTTGAAACGTCGGATCTTAAAAGAAGGCCGGAAGGACAAGAGACCTTGGGTGGATCAGAGATCTCATCAGGTTACACTTTGATGTATCATGCGTCATTCAGCTCACCGGTGTAGATGCTGGCGTTGGAGGCCGGGATGCCGAACTGGGACTCAATGAATTTGGGGATGAAGGTGATGAAAGCTGTGACGATGGCACTTTCCGCCGTGTAAGACAGGCTGACAAAGAGGAAGGTCACGTTACTGAGGATCCTCACCGCTGCTTTGGGCAGGTCTGAGAGACAAGGGGGCAGGACAAGGACAGAGAGACAGAGTTTAATTTTTAATTTCTTTTGTTGTTGTTCTGAAGAAGTTAACTCTTCCAAACGGTGCCTGACAATATCATAGAAGTGCTGTCTGGCGGGTTCCTCCCGAGATTTAGACCCACTGCTCTGTGAAAAGATATTATTACACTCATACATAATATGGCATCAATTTTCACAGCCATTAAAAAAAACAAAAAACAAAAAACAAAGAAAGTATCAAGCAAACACGACAATAACAACTGAGGTAACCATCTAGCGAAAAGAAGTGGAACAAAGGGAGTCGTTAGTCGATCTGTCACAGTACGTTTGGTCCCTGTTCCAACAGTGTACTGTCCAGTTTGGGCTCTGCTCATCGCCTTTGTATAATTATTTGTATTTTTATCCTGTAAACTCTTACGGGCGCAACCGTTCAAGCCCATATTCCCGTATAGGAACAGAACAAGAACTCAAATTTTCCCCTCAAAACTATCATTTTTTTCCCTACTGATTAATCTCAATTAATCGTGTTGAGAATGTCCACCGCAGTTTCAAAAACCACCAAAAATATTCAGTTTATCAGAGAAGAGGAAGAGAAACTGGAGCCAGTTAATTTGGGCATTTTTTCCATTGAGGTTACTCTAAAAGGATTAACATCAAAATAGTGTCAATTGATAATTAATTTAATCTACTAATTATTGTTTTGGGGTTTTTTTCCATTAAAAACCATTAGCTGGTCACAATATTGCGCAACCCGAGCACAGACGGCAGCCTACCACTCCCAGACAAGTCTGTGATCGCATCATTCAACATTTACCCATCATCCTCCCTCAGAGCCCCGTGCGGGGCTTCGTTCTGTTGGCTGACGTGACCGTACTTTTACCCGACACTTGTCCCGAACTTTGTCCAGGACTTTAAAGACCGACGTCGACTGGCCGGGCTCGTGCTTTGACATCAACTGCACCCATCTTACGGTAGAGCATGGACTCGCAACCCAGTGGGGGCGGCATTTATGGTTGACCTCCTGTAGTGAGGCCGGGGGGGCCTTTGTGAGCCGCGGCGGCGTCTCCTGGTACCTTTGATATCCTTGCCGAAGCCCATGGACGAGGTGACCGTCTGGCTCTTGTTGTTGTTGTTGCTCTTCTCCTTGAGGACGTCATCGTCACTGGACAGATCGTCCAGGCTCAGCTTTTTCCTCCTCTTCTTCTTCTTGTGTCGGGGCGGCAGCTTCTTGGGGAAGGTGAACATGGGGAAGATGACCAGCAACATGGCCACGGCACACAGCAGGAAACCGCTCCACCTAGACGGGCCAGAGAGGTTTGAAAATTAAAAAAAACAAAAAAAAAAACAAAAACAAAAACAAAGAAAGTATCAAGCAAACACGACAATAACAACTGAGGTAACCATCTAGCTTAAAAGAAGTGGAACAAAGGGAGTCGTTAGTCGATCTGTCACAGTACGTTTGGTCCCTGTTCCAACAGTGTACTGTCCAGTTTGGGCTCTGCTCATCGCCTTTGTATAATTATTTGTATTTTTATCCTGTAAACTCTTACGGGCGCAACCGTTCAAGCCCATATTCCCGTATAGGAACAGAACAAGAACTCAAATTTTCCCCTCAAAACTATCATTTTTTTCCCTACTGATTAATCTCAATTAATCGTGTTGAGAATGTCCACCGCAGTTTCAAAAACCACCAAAAATATTCAGTTTATCAGAGAAGAGGAAGAGAAACTGGAGCCAGTTAATTTGGGCATTTTTTCCATTGAGGTTACTCTAAAAGGATTAACATCAAAATAGTGTCAATTGATAATTAATTTAATCTACTAATTATTGTTTTGGGGTTTTTTTCCATTAAAAACCATTAGCTGGTCACAATATTGCGCAACCCGAGCACAGACGGCAGCCTACCACTCCCAGACAAGTCTGTGATCGCATCATTCAACATTTACCCATCATCCTCCCTCAGAGCCCCGTGCGGGGCTTCGTTCTGTTGGCTGACGTGACCGTACTTTTACCCGACACTTGTCCCGAACTTTGTCCAGGACTTTAAAGACCGACGTCGACTGGCCGGGCTCGTGCTTTGACATCAACTGCACCCATCTTACGGTAGAGCATGGACTCGCAACCCAGTGGGGGCGGCATTTATGGTTGACCTCCTGTAGTGAGGCCGGGGGGGCCTTTGTGAGCCGCGGCGGCGTCTCCTGGTACCTTTGATATCCTTGCCGAAGCCCATGGACGAGGTGACCGTCTGGCTCTTGTTGTTGTTGTTGCTCTTCTCCTTGAGGACGTCATCGTCACTGGACAGATCGTCCAGGCTCAGCTTTTTCCTCCTCTTCTTCTTCTTGTGTCGGGGCGGCAGCTTCTTGGGGAAGGTGAACATGGGGAAGATGACCAGCAGCATGGCCACGGCACACAGCAGGAAACCGCTCCACCTAGACGGGCCAGAGAGGTTTGAAAATTAAAAAAAAAACAAACAAAAAAAAACCCCAACAAAAAACAAAACAGTCAAAATACAGGAAAAGGGAGTACGTTTTCATCAAAGATGCACAAAGGGGTGAAATCAGGGGAGTCAGTCAAAGATGGGGCCCCATCATACCTTGCTCGGCCTGGACTTTGTATTACTTTATCCCTTTGCCTAATTATTTTTATTAACTGTAGTCAGGCTTGTCTGTGAAAAATCACCGGTACACTCATCCCTCCTCTTCCCACCATCGTCACCATCATCGTTCACGTGGGAGGCCTGACCGTCAGCCACACACTGGCTGTCTATTTTTTTTTTTTCTTCGATCAGGTTTTTCCTGATTTAAAGAGTGGCGAACTTTTCTAATCATAGCGGTAATGCACTGAACAGACTGCCGCCAATATCCCATGATAAAAGATGGAAACCAGCAACGGGTCGGCGTCTCTCAATAATTTCTGACGTTTCTGCTCTTGTCTGTGACTCATAACTCCAAACCCACTGGTTCCAACTCAAGTCATAAATCCTTAAAATTACCTCAGATATAAACTGTTACTTTTTTTTCAAAAGGCTGAGTACTTTCCTAAAAAAAAAAAAAGTAGGTCACTGTGGTTTTTAACAAACTTCACTGAGAGGAAACCGAGCATTTTGTTGCGGACTATTTTCAGCAGCATATTAATACACATTTGGTGCTCTGACCAGTATTTAGGGGTAGCGGGTATGTGTGTGTGTGTCTGATGACTGTGTCAAAATAATGGTGATGAAGGAACCTTTGTGATTTGCGGTTTTTTGTTGGTTTTTGGAAACAATGAAGCCGATTTCAGTCTTTTCACAGGACACATTTTTATAAAAATATAATATTTACCATGTCAAAAATGCTGAAAAAGAGTTTTTCACCAAAACGTGTCCTACAGTGGGTCGGGTAAAACACAACTTACACAAAGTTCTACCTTCAATATACAAACTCAGCTATTTTGTGCTTAACCGGATTCTTTCTCACCAGTTGCCGATGAAGCGGGGGTCGCTCTGGTCAATGCTGACGACAGTCTTGGGGTCCACGTAAAAGCCGATGAGGACCCCTCCCAGCAGGTAACCCGCCGCCGGGCCCAGCGCTCCCATCACATACATGATGGCTGACGAGAGGAGAGGAGGAAATAAAAAAAGATAAGAATAGTGCTCAAATTTTAAAAAGATACAATAGTCAATGTAACATTACAGTCACAAGATCACAAATTTATCCCTGGCGCATTTTTAAGAATTAAGAATTGCAATCTTCTACGTTCAGGCAGCATCACCACCCCATTGGATTGCTCTCCAATCATCTGAGTCCGATGGGCACTCTCCTTTTGGCTCCAGTTAGGTCTCCACCAACGACCCCAGGAGGAAAAAACTACCCAGCTGCTGGAGACCTGGCTCATGAGAACGCTAAATGGCTGAAAGCCTCTGCAGGGCTGCAGAGTTGGCGGTATCCATCTTTGACCTGGACCACTGGGGACCCTTTTCACATTACAGACCGATTTGGTTCAAGGTTAACTTCGAAAATGTTAACCAGTGGAGTTTTAATGAAGTCAAAACAGCAAAAATAGATTAAAAAAATTTATATATATCAGCCATGTTCCCAACACAAAAATACAGAGAAAAGGTGAATACGTAGAGATATTGAGCTTGATAGTAATAGTTTAATAATCAAAGGGATGTTGGTTTTAGGATGGACAAAACTGCAGATTTTAATCAAAGTTTCAAATTTATTTTAATATCTTTTGTTTTTTTGTGCTAACTTCTTAACACACTTTCTATTTTAACAGGCACCTGATTGCTGGGGATTGGCTTAAAATAACTGCTGGGTAACTGCCAGACAAGCCGAAACTGACAGTCTCAGCCAAACAGAGTTTTTGTTTTTTCTTTGTTTTGTCCTTTTCCCTTCACAAATTAGATTTTGTGTTATCCTGTATTTTTCCTCCACAGACTAAGAGCCAGGGGTCATATTATGCGTTTCAAATTGATGTTAATGGTTGCCTCGAATTAAAATAAATAAATAAATAAAAAATAGACAACATTGTCCCTCTGATCATTCCCCTGGACTCTCTTACCCATACCATTTTAGCAACCCAAGGCCTGAGCAGAACAAATGCTTGTCGACCCCTGTGTTAATGTTACCCAACTATTCAAACTCAGTGACATTTGCCTAACGTTAAGCCTTATGTAATGCTTCAAATCAAAACTAATCTAGCATTAAGAGCGGGGCACACAAAGAGCCATGTGTGAGGGTCATGTGTGCGAGATCATATGACCGCACAACAAGGGGCCCGGCTTGGGGCCGAGAGTAAGATTTCTCCAATTAGAGGGAATTAACATCTTAGAACTCTTTGGCTGGAGTTGAAAGCTGACACAGGAATCCGGTGGCGTGACTTAGAAACTCCAAGCCGGGCCAGGCACCGGACCTGGACCCGGACCGAACCTTATCCGTTATCTAACCGTCAGGAGCTCTGGAAACCTGCCGGGAGCTCCGGGTTCACGTCGGTGGGCTTTTCCAGGATGCCCCCATGTAGAACTTTTAATCGCCTATGTGGTGCTTTTCAAAATAAAATGACAGTGGACCAACAGCTACAGGGACTGAGCGAAGAACGAACCCTTTTATTTGTGGAAAATGTTATTTGGAACAATCATCTACACTTCTAAGGTGGAAAACTAGAAAGGGATCGTTTTTTGTCGTACATATAATACAAGTGTTGTTTTTTTCGGGCTCTACCGGACAACTTCAATGAGTCACGGGGGAGAGGTTCTGGCAGAAAGGCTTCCTAACACGTGGTTAGCTGTGTGAAGGTTTCTATTGTAGCCCAGGCCATGACCTTTTCCTAAACCTAACCAAGTAGTTTTGTTGCCTAAACCTTAACAAACTGTGACTGAAACAGAATTTAATTTTTTTCAAACATCAAATAAGTCTTTTAAAAAAATAAATAAATAAAAATCAACTTTTATTTTCTCTTGGGAGTCAGACCCCAGTTTCCTGACCTGTTCTTCCGCTGTGACCACTTCGACCCCCCCCCCCCCTTGGACTAGGTTGCTCTTTATACTCTTTGCAATTAACTGGCTCCAACACACTTACGTCTATTTGACTGAACAGTCAAATAGCTGCCGTGTGTCTATTTACCCAGGTGCATATGGACATTTTTTCACCTTACTTTCTGTCCCTTGTGCATGTATGTTTCGTTTATGATGGGCAACTTTTAAAATTTGTTGTTTGTTTTTATTTTACATGAATCCCCAAACCTTTTCTGATTAATCGCGTATTATTCATGAAGTGAGACATCAAGAAAGGGAAACAAACATCAAACGTCACCATTTCCTTTCCAAGGCTAGCGTGTCCTAAACTGCTCGTTTTGCTTGAGCGAACCCCAAAGATTTAAAGTCGCGATCATATTAGACCAGCAAATTCTCACATTCGGGTAAATCTCGTCACATGATATTTTTCCATATTGCCCAACCCTAAAACGTGACAAGTCAAATGGCTTGACTCCCAGATATTCCTTTAAAATCAAACATTAGGAGACTCTCTGGACGTTCCTTGTTTCTAGAACCCTTTCCCCATAAAAACTCCCAGATATTTCAGAAATACCAGAAATGCAGTCCCATCCCTCCCCTGGACTGTTGCATCATCCGGTCGTGTTGGCCAGAGCCTGGGATGATGCAGTGCAGGGGATGGGATCGTGCGCTTGGGATTTCCGAGGGGGACCCAGCGGCACCGCGGCTAATCCTTTATCTAGCCGGGGGAGAGGGGGGAAAGCCCTCTGCTGGCGGGCTGCCGTGTTACGCAACGCGACGCCGCCCGTCAGCGGCGGGACTAAGGGACAACCTGGCTGCCGGGATACGAGGAGCCGGGACAGGATGGAAGAAGGTGTAAAGGCTTGGAGATGGAGACGGACGCTCAGAGAGATCCTGTGTTTCCAGTGTTTCATTGCAATCTTGAGTAAGTCTTGGCAAAGTTTCTGCAATAGAACGTGTGAAGTAAACCTCCATGAACTACCTTCATGAAGTTACATCGAAGAGGATGTGACATGACTACAGAAGTAATTAAGTGCCAATGACTGTAATAAAATGGCGCTCGCTGCCGCCGCTGCTGCTTCAGGCCTGGTCTTTAATTATTGTATTTTTATTAAAAAGGGTTATTTTATGGCTTGTGTTAAGACAACATTGAACATTAAACACTGAACAACTAATTAGACAAAACATTTTCATATGGAGCGTGAGTGTGTAAAGTACTACTTTGGTTGTGTGGATTTTGCTCACAACTGAAAAATGTCGGATTCATACAAGTGTCCATATATTCTGTAATCACACGGTTCAACATTCAACATTTAAGAATTTTGGCTTCTTTTGTTGAATAAACGAATTTTGCAGAGAAAAGTATTTTGGTTTTGGTATCCGTAGTAGTATTAAATTTTTTTTTTAAAAATCAGGGTAAATGAAAATGTGAATCAAAGGGTTTTCTTCAAATACCATAAAGCACAATTTTTTCGAGCAAGTGTGAAAAGTTTACATAATTTTAAACCTTGGTCAAGAAAACAACCACACAAGTGTCTCTGAACCAAACCCTTGCAGGGAAGCGAAATTTCTTTTAAACAAGAAAACAAACAAACAAACAAACAAACAAACAAAAACTCTTAGACTCTTCCGATCCACAAGTAACCTGGATTTAGAGTACAGATGTTGTGGTTCACCCTATTTACCTTTGCTATTCTGATTCTTCATGGAAACATAGGCAGGTACAGCAAAAATCTTTTTGCATTTCTTGGGTTTGGGTTCGTTTTTACTTTTTTCTTTTTTTTTTTAAATTCATGCAAAAATCTAATCATATACGAGAAAACTAGTGCATGGAAGCAGAAATTCAAAAGGCCAACATACTGTACGAAGACAACAGGAAAACAGAAAGGAGGCAGGATGAATAAAAATTTTTAAAAAATAGGTTGTAACTGCGCCGATGGACTAAAAACTTGCTCGTGTCAAAGCGAACCAATTTTTCAGCCCCATTGTTCCCGTCCGTCCGTCCATCCGCCCGTCCGCCGTCCTGCGTTTCGGCCCATTTACCGTAACCCGGTACTCTGACTCTGGCCTCTTCCCCCAGAGAAGACACCGACGCATAATGGGAAACATGCGGGGCTAAAAAGAAATTAAGAATAAAAAAATAAAAGCAGAAAGAGAACTACTCTTCTCTCTCTCTCCGCTACTTGTCACAGCACAACACTCCGGGATGCGACAGAACTGAGGGTCACAGGTGCATCAGTTAATTAGCTCCTTGTCCACTGTCTTGTCCGTCATGCTAATGCAGTCATGGCACGAGATGAAACATCATTATTCCCATTATTAATTAATCGTCCAAGGATTTTTTCAGTCTGACGTTAAAGAAATGGTCAGTAATAATCACAAAATGGTGATGCACACTGATCGTTGCTTAAACAATTGATCCAATCTATTTAAAAACATTCCATCTCGACTGGCTGATCCATTAATCGACCAGCTTCTTCAGCGCCTCATGCAACTTTTAGATGTTTACATTGATCATGAAGTAAAACCTAAGAATCACGTGCAAAGAGCAGAACAGCATTTGGCAAATTTAGCTGGAGTCTAAATGCAGCCCAAGTGGAGGAAACCGATCTTATGGCCTCATGGGTTTTCATTTCAACAAATATTACACCATTTGTTGCTTTCATCCAAAGCACCTGGCACTCCATGAGTATATTATCCTATTAGTCACCCCAGTAGGTATAGACTGCTGATAAAAGCCCCCCCCCCACAGTGTTTGTGAACACACCCTCTTCCTTGATGAACCAGTGGTCGTGATCAGCCGGACCTTGGGGGCATGTTTGGCTGTTTGGCCGTTCGAGGAGATGCCACTTCAGTGGCTTACAGGGGCGTCCGAAAAGAGGAAGCCTGCTGGTGTCCTGATTTTGTGACAGTATGGAAGTTTCCAGCCCTCGGTTTACGGGCTGTGTATTGCTTGTGTTAAAGTGTCGCCTTGCAAATGCGCAGTGGTGTGAAAGGGTCTGTCTGTTACCGTTAAGGGAGGAGGATATCAATGTATCTCAAAAAGGCATACAGTTAAAGGAGAAACATCCTTTTCCTTTTCAGCATTTAAAGCCAGTTTATTATTTTTGATTTGTACAGGTTTAAAGTGAACAAAGTAAAGGGCCGTACAAACGTTCTGGGCAGCCAAAGACATCCGAGCCCTCAGATACTTTTACCAAGGTCTCAGATCTTATTTAGCCTGTTGGGGCTTTGGCTCCTCCGCAGTCGCCGTGAGGAAAAGGACAAGTGATGCAAATTTGAAAAGCTTTATAAAAACTCTGACTCCTCAAACCTCGTCCCAACAACCAGCAGCCGTGGCTCCTCTAAGCAGCTGCCTTGACTCTGAACATTGAAATAACTGATGCCACCAAAGCAGGAGATAAGAAGATATAAAGAGCAAAGTGTCTTCAGGTCGTGAAATGAAATTAATCAATGAAATTAAGAAATAACGGTCAACAGGAAAACGTTTTAGGCCAAGTTGAGGTCTGGAAAACTGAGAAAACTTTCAGAGAGAACTGATTCTAGGGTTTCTAAAGGAAATGGGATTTTTACCTATTTCATTTTTTTTTTACCATTGTTCTACCGGGCAGCGACACTGGCACAAATACGACCTTCATGGAGGAGTCATCAGAAGAAAACCTTTCCTGACTCCTCACAACAAAATTCAGCGTCAAACAAGCCTGATGCATTTAGGAGTCCTGTGGACTGATGAAGTTAGAATAGAACTTTATGGCCAAAACGGGCGAAGGGGTGTTTAGGGAAAGACGGAGCGAAATTTCAGGAAGAGAAAACCTCTCCCACTGTGAAGCATGGGGGTGGATCCATCAGGGTTCGGGCTCCTGTTACAGCCAGTGGTACAGGGAACATTTCACTGGTAGAGGGAAGAACGGATTCAATCAAACGGCAGCAAATTCATAAAGCAAATGTGAAGCTGTAGATGAAAAGAGGAGGCTTCTACAACAGGATAATGATCCTGAACGCACCTGAAAATTCACAGTGGACTCAGGAGGGGAAAAGCTAAAGGTTTTACTATGGCTCTTATAGTCTCATCAAAAATCTGTGGACAGACTAATACTGGTGAGACGGCCCAAGAGTCTCACAGAACTAGAAGCCATTTCCAGGAAGAATGATTAGAAAATCCCCCAAACAGGAACAGAGAAACTCTTAGCTGCTTTAAACAGTGTTTACAAAGGGGGTGTTAGTGAGAACTGGCCCCGCAGGGGCCCAGCTATTGTCTAAGGCCATTTTCCTTTTTCATTCGACAGAAAAGTAACTAACAATAGTTTTGATATGAGGTTTTTAACTGTTAAAGACACTCACTGGTCACTGTACAATGTGGTTTACCGCTTTTCAGCACAGACCCAATTCAAGTGCTGTTACCCAGAATTCACACACCATGCGCCACCACAACCTTAGATATAGGAAACTGAACACCCCGACAATGTCCCGTCCATGTGCGTTTGTTTTAGCGGTTTTAAAATTTTGCAACAACCACCAGCCAATCAGAGGGGTGGAGGCAGGATTTCAAACGGATGAATCATCTTCCTGTGGCAGGGCCAGGAAAAAAAAAACATTCACGAAACATTGATATGGCAACACAAACTGCTGTGCGTCAACACATCACTTTAAACAGCCAAACACGAGCTGCCTGCTCCTGCCGAAGCTTATATTGTGTTCAAAAAATTAGTTTTGCTGGGGAGGATAAATCACTTCGTATGGATGCCAGGGCTAGGAGAAAAATAAATAAATAAATAAATAAATAAAATCCCACCAAATGACCATGACAATTGCAACTCAGTCTGATTATCAGGCCGCTCTGATGAAGCTTCTCATGAGACCTAAACACAAAGCCGATGTGCGGGTCAAAAGAATGCCGCCGGTTTTCGAATACCTGAACGGTCTAGGGCCAAATTATCAGAAAGTTAATAAATAATTAATATAATTCTGACATGCTACTCCATCACGATTAAATTGCACCATGTATCAGGACCAACTCCTGGGAAAACCCGAGGTCCACTCCAACCCTCAGCTCTTTTGAACTGGGGCCGCTAAGCACAGCAACGACCGTCCTGCGTCTCTGAGCTGGCGCATTAAAATTTCAAGTGGCCGCCACGTGGCCTGCCGCCTCGAAACGGGAGCCAAACAGAGCATCTCTTATTGGGGTTACAAAGCAATACTGTGCTGAATTATTCTAATGGATGTCTGTTACGCCTTTGGGCACAGTCCCGTATTTGGGCCGATGCAAAGCGGGGCCAGGATGGACCAGAATGTTTGTTTTGAAAGCTGAGGGCTGCGCCCGCACTGGCACAAAGACAGCGTGGCAACAATCGGGTACTGGCCCCATTGCTTTGGGTTGAATTTTCAAATCCGGATCCTCACCGCATTTGCGCTCTTCTCACTCAGTTTTGTATCAGCAATTCCTTTTTAGTCCAAAGCTTAGCTGATGGATGGTAGGTTCCCTCCTTCTTACACTGTGTCTTGGGTCCCATCTGAGCGTAAGCATTGAACTCTTAAAAGGTGCTGCAGGGCCCCCCCCCCGCCCTCCTAACGGGGGCTTTTGACATTTTAGCATATCGAGCCAGAAGACGCCGCTGACCAAATTCAGGCTGCGGGTGCCACAGCGCTTTTGGAAAAAAGCCACCAGAGTGACTGTGTATCCGGTTTGTTGTCGAAACCGAAACCGTAGCGCATCAGAAGTGGGGAGGCTTTTAGCAGCAGTAGTGTTACCATGACGATTAGCAGTATCAGAGACAGCCAGCTGTCCTAAAGCTCCCGTGCCTTGTGAACTTGTCATCACTTGTCGATTCCCCTTTTAGTAACAAACTGCCGGCACTGAATTGCATCTTTGTCCAGGTGAGACATCCCTCATCCTCGACATTCAAGGCGGGGCGAAGGAAACACTGCACCGTGCCACTGCTGGGCCGGCCCCGTCCCCACCGGGCGAGCCCGCCCACCCCAAGATTCGCTAGCAGCTCCAGTTTGAGTCTCCCTCCCTGTTGGCCTTCGGTCTCGCCGCTGACAGCCGAGGGAAACCCAGAAGACCCCGTTTTTGATCTGACCAGGGGGGATTGTGAGAAAAACGGCACAGATCGAATTAGGTGTGCGTTTGACGCAGGCCTGTGCCATGACCCCCCCCCCCCCCCCGCCCCATTTCACTCAGATTCTTTTTTTTTTTTTTAGAAAAGAAAATTTAAAAAAAGAACTAATATTCCACTATGGTCAATGGACTACACGTAAAAAAATAACACCAAGTGAGACTAATGTAAAAGCCACTCACAATATTTAGCAGCAGAAAACTGGCAGAATGTTGCTGCTTTGTGTTTTTTCAGGATACTGGACTGGAAAAAAAGAAGAAAGAAATAGAAGGTTTTTAAACAGACCACGTCCTTGTTCTAGTGGCTGGAGAAGCTGTTGGCCGCCAACAAACCGGCCAAAGCTTCTAAAGGTGAAGACGTAACTGCTCCTGTCTAATGGGATGCGCTGCACCGTTTCCTGTTGACTTCTATTTCCGTCATTCGTGCATTTGTTACGACGAAAGTTTTTTCTAAATATCCAAGATCACGTTGTTTATTCCCAAAATATTCCTTTAAAAAATGCATTTCAATTATTGGATTTACCTTGGTCATTATATTGGAAATTTAAAGGGATAATTTGGTGGTGTATTGCCGTACCATGGCTAAAACGTCGGCGCGCCTCGCCCAGTGTGGCACCTTTGGCTGCATCTCCTTGGCAGGCCTCTCCTGCCTCGTTAAAACGTGCATGGCTTTCCAAGTGACGCCTCCGTTTCTCTGCGGCACCAGGTTACGTCCTCAGACCTGCCGAAGCCCCCGCAGCCCCCGAGCCACAGAGGATGTTGAGCAGCTGTTTCCACCAAGTGAGTCGCGCTGGACTCGACCCCCAAACTCCAGAAGACTAAGAGGCTATTGATACCTAATTTCTGTGCCACTCTTCCATATTTTGCAGGAGCCCCGTAGGTAATCCTGCACCCCTGCTCCACAACAAAAATCTTTCCTGTTCTGATCCTTTATGGTCTTAAATTTCACTTTAACAACACTCTTCCAGATTCTGGTTTTTCTCTTTCATTTTCGACAGCCTGAGCACAAGCCCTCAGGTCATGAAGTGTAATATACAGTATATGGACACAGGTTTTTTTTCGGCTATTTTTTAAATATTTTTTTTTTTTTTTAAATCGACAAACTGGAAAGTGTCCAATCACATTTCCCCCTCTGGACCCTTTGCAGGTAATGTGTCACCTGTAACCCCCCCCCCCCCCGCTTTGCTCCTGTTACATTTAAAAAGACAAAACTTGAAACAAAGCTGAACCTCGGTGGCACTTTACTCTCCCCCAACATCAGGAATGCGGATAAGACCTCCCCTCTTCCCTCTCGCTCCCCCGCTCTCTTTCATAACACAGCTCTCAATGGTTGGTTTAATTAGGCTTTACCTTGTTTGAGGCTACTGGGGCGAGAACTTCAGGGAAAAAGCATGTGAAAGGGGACGGGGGGGTTGGGGGCAGTTTCAAGGTCACTTAGTCGGTTTTGGCCACGGAACTTTCTGGAGCAAATCTGACGTATAGGTGGTGGTGGTGCCAAATATGTGTGTGTGTGTGTGTGTGTGTGTGTGTGTGGGGGGGGGGGGGGTCACAGAAACTCAGTGTTTCCACTTTCTGGAAACAATCAACAAGAGTTTTGACCAATGATTGGTCCTTTAGCCATCAAGCATGTAAACATTTGAGAAAAATTGCTGCTTTTCTTTGACATAGATGAGGGAAAAAACTAACAACAACAAAAAAAATTGATCCATTTGGGTTTCGGACTACGTCACGTTGTGCTTGGGGAGGTTGTGAAATGTATTTTTCACTGTTTTCTGGGCTGGAAACTGAGGAAATAATGGGCAGATGAATTAATAATGAAAACAGACCTATTCTAAGCCGGACTAATGTCAACATGATCACGCCATTTGAGATGGTTTAATATTAAAAAAAAAAAAATTAATTAATTAATTAATTAATTAATTTAAAAAAAAACAAAACTTTGTTTTCATTGTTTATCGGAACTCTAATACTCATGTGTGGCTTGAATGCACTGTCAACAGCAGGACACGGTTCCCCAAAACCACCTTAAGACGGAGATGACCTTCGCATGTGGATTTATATCGGGGTAAAGACCGTTGTAGCCATAAGATGCTTTTGGAAACGGGCCTGGTTGGTTGGTGAGATCTGAAACACTGTAGAAGCTTTTCACTGTTGCTTTTTTTTTGGGGGGGTTAAGCAAGTACGAGCAATCACACAGTGCAAAAAAAACTAAAGTCACATGGTCTCACAAGTGGCGGGTTCACTGCACGGAGTGATCCTGAATTTGTTAAATTTGGCTAACTGTGACTAAGCCAATCCCTGCACAGCCACTTTTGCTGGTCATATCACGTTCATACCTGAAGGACGACACCAACTGGTGGGACCAGGGGCTGCAGAGGTTGGCTGGACCGAAACTCACGGATTTTGGGATGGGCGGCTCGGGGTCTGGGAAACCCTCGCTTTGCCCCTAAAAACTCTTACCTAGATACAATGAAGCGTTTTCCTTCTTGACGTTGTCATCCAGGTACGTGGGCCCCAGTGTGTAGATGGGCGTGGAGCCCATGCCCACCAGGATCTGAGCGATGACGAACAGCGCCACGTACAGGTTGTGCTCGTTGCCCTCCTGGTCCCTGGGACAGGAGGTGATGTCGATGCGGTCCCTGCCGCTGGCGTTGCTGTTCATGCACAGGCCCTCATTGCCGGAGGACGAGTTGACCTCCTGGATCTGGTAGGCCGGGGAGATGAAGTGAGGTAAAGAGAAGAGGGCGGCGCCCACGGCGATGAAGACCCCGCCCACCGCCAGCCAGCGAGGCCTCTGGCCTCGCCCGCCGAAGTAGCTGATGAAGACAACCACCAGGAGGCTCCCGATGTCGAAGCAGCTGACGAGGAGGCCCGACTCGGAGCTCCTCAGGCTGTACCTCTTCTCTATGGTGGTGATGACACTGCTGAGGTAGCCTGACACCATTAGCGACTGGATGAACGTCAGGTAGCACATGCAGAACAGGAAGCAGCGGGAGTCCTGAAGGATAATTCCCAGGTACTTCCTGCTGGGGAGACGGATCCGTGCCAGTCTGGAGGCGAAAAAACCTGGGGGCTTCCTCCTTGCCACGTTCTTGCTCCTGCGGATCTCCGTGTTCTCCATGTACGAGCTCGGCCTGTTCAGCGCCGACTTCCCCGGCCTGGGCGGGCGGTCCGCTCTTGCCGCCGCTGCCGCCACCGACACTGCCTCGGAGGACTCGGCCTTGGCCGGGAGGCGGATGAATTCCGTGCTCTCCTCCGCTGCTATGGACAGCCGCGCAGAGCTAGCCAGCAGGGTTTCCCTTTGAGGCGCGGCTTCGTTTAGCATGGGCATACTTTTAGATTTGAAGTTTGTTCCCGGTTCCTCCGGCTCGCTGGAGAACCCGTCCTCCTTCTGAAGGGACTCGGACAGCTCCGCGTCCTCGTGATCGGCCATTATTTCCAGTCAAAACCCACCTTTCTTTGGGGGTCAGGAAAAAAACAGAAAACCCAGCCCAGATGCAAGCCTACATTTACAGTTCAGGTGCTGCTGCCCATTACATTTAATTATTGATAGGTACATCTATTCCCACAAATAGAGAATGTGGTACTTGAAAGAGGCCCAAAAAAAAAAAAAAACCCAAAAGAAAGAAGAGAAATATGACAACGAAAGTCAGGGTAGACTCACGGCTTCTGCGTATCTGCAGCACAGACAGGACGGTCTCCTGCTTTTGTTTATCTTATCATGCACACTTGCCTTCTGCCACCATCTAATCCGGAGGTGGAGACCGCTCCGCTCAGGCCTCCTTCTCGGCTCCACGACCGGCGGAGCTCCGGGGCCGGGGCTCCCCGCGGACGCACAGCATTCTCCGCTCTCAGCAGGACTCCGCCGCTCCTCGGCCGGAAGGAGGGGCGCCAGGGGGTGAGGGGGAGCGGGGGAGCGGGGGTGAGAGGAACTCGCAGAGCCTGCGCCGCATCCCCGACGCCCCTGCCGACGAAGATCACACAGTCACAATGTCACTTCTTCCCTCGCATTACATGATGTTTTGCCCCCCGCCCCCCACCCCGCCGCCCCCCTCCTCCCCCGCCTTCTCCCGCTGAGGACTCCTCCTCCTCCACAAGTCAAGGGCATCCCCCCTCCCACCGGCCGTCCTCCCAGCGGGCGACAGAGGCTGTCATCGACTGACTGTATTCTCCTCTCTCAGTGTCCCTGGAGAAAACAAAACAAAGACAAAAAACAAAGACAAAAATGAGTAAAAATTCAGAGGAGCCGTCGAAATCGAGTGAGGGAGGAGGGAGGTGCGGTGGGTCTGGGGACGGAGCGCGGGGATAACGACGCCGGTCCAAACGCCGCAGTGCTGCCCTCGGCCTGGGTGGAAAACAACCCCCACCCCGCAACCAAGGGGTTAACACGGAGACCGGAACAGGAGCGGGGCGCTCTTCAAAATAAAACCCTACGTTTAACCTGGGCTGCGGTGGCGCTGAGGCTGCTGCACAAGTCACTGAGTGCGCGGCGATACCTTTGACTCCGATATTAATAAGAATAACAACGACGAGAACCATTATTATTTATTATTATTTATTCGTTTAAAAAAGAATCATACATGTTTACGATGGAATCGTTTTCATTTAACTTTGAAAGATGTAGAATGACTAAAAATGTCTTATTAGAGCTAGTTTGACCGGTAATCGTTGTACTATTGCACCTAACTACGTCTTCAAAGTGGAAGCACTGTTAACGTCAAAGTGCAAAAAAATTGTATTGCGTCCAGCCGAGCTCCATCAGCAGTGTGGTCATCTAAGACCGTTTTCTGTTGGGAAATTACTGCAGAATCTACACGTTAAAAACGTCGCATCCATTCAGGGAATGTTTGATGATATATTTTAGTACGTGCGAAGCGTTAGCGTTTGGCATAACACCGGTTAACTGAAGGTTACTCGGATTGGCGTTTACATCAATAATGGAAAGAATTTAGGTTTTAGGATCAAGATTTTTTTACTTTGAAAAATACAACCAGAAGTTCTTTACCATGCGGCTAGCGCCCCGGCTAGCGCCCCGGCTAGCGCCCCGGCTAGCGCCCCGGCTAGCGCCCCGGCTAGCGCCCCGGCTAGCGCCCCGGCTAGCGCCCCGGCTAGCGCCCCGGCTAGCGCCCCGGCTAGCGCCCCGGCTAGCGCCCCGGCTAGCGCCCCGGCTAGCGCCCCGGCTAGCGCCCCGGCTAGCGCCCCGGCTAGCGCCCCGGCTAGCGCCCCGGCTAAAGGAGAAAAAGCAACAATAGCGACCCTGCGCCTCACAAACCTGACGCCGAGAAGCGACCACACGGCCCCTAAACCTTCACAGCCGACACGAAACGCGCTCTCTGAGGCGACAGGTGGTTGAAACCGGACAAACACGCGTTTATATACAGAAAATACATAAAAGATCTCACCTGCAAAACATCTTCTCACGAGCCGCGTCAAGTCGGAAGGGGTTAGCGAAGAAGAGACCGGAAACGTTTATAAATAAAAGCAGAGCCTGTGAGACATGAGAAACGAGGAGACGTGGACTGGAGGTAATTTATTCTTCAGTGTTAGAAAGTGTCTAGGACAGAGACACAGGAATGAAAATTCAATAATTAGATTCTTCTTCTTTTCCTTTCGGCTTTTCCCTTTAGGGGTCGCCACAGCGAATCAGTGTCCTCCATCTAACCCTGTCTTCTGCTTCCTCTTCACTCACACCAACTACCTTCATGTCCTCTTTCACTACATCCATAAACCTCCTCTTTGGTCTTCCTCTAGGCCTCCTGCCTGGCAGTTCAAAACTCAGTATCCTTCTACCAATATATTCACTATCTCTTCTCAGGACATGTCCAAACCATCTCAGTCTGGCCTCTCTGACTTTATCTCCAAAACCTCTAACATGTGCTGTCCCTCTGATGTACTCATTCCTGATCCTATCCATCCTGGTGACTCCCAGAGAGAACCTCAACATCTTCATCTCTGCTACCTCCAGCTCTGCCTCCTGTCTTTTCCTCAGTGGCACTGTCTCTAGACCAAACAGCATCGCTGGTCTCACCACAGTTTTGTACACCTTTCCTTTCATTTTAGCTGAAACTCTTCTATCACACATCACACCTGACACTTTTCTCCACCCGTTCCAGCCTGCCTGCACACGCTTCCTCACCTCTTTTCCACACTCTCCATTGCCCTGGACTGTTGACTCTAAGTACTTAAAATCCTCCACCTTCTTTATCTCTTCTCCCTGTAACCTCACTCTTCCACTTGGGTCCCTCTCGTTCGCACACATGTACTCTGTCTTGCTGCGGCTAACCTTCATTCCTCTCCTTTCCAGGGCAAATCTCCACCTCTCAAGCTTCTCCTCCACCTGTTCCCTGCTCTCACTACATATCACAATGTCATCTGCAAACATCATAGTCCATGGAGATTCCTGTCTAACCTCGTCTGTCGGTCTGTCCATCACCATAGCAAACAAGAAGGGGCTTAGAGCTGATCCCTGATGCAGTCCCACCTCCACCTTGAACTCCTCTGTCACACCTACAGCACACCTAACCACTGTCTTACAGTCCACATACATGTCCTGCACCACTCTAACATACTTCTCTGTCACTCCAGACTTCCTCATACAGTACCACAGTTCCTCTCTGGGCACCCTGTCATGCGCTTTCTCCAGATCTACAAAGACACAATGCAGCTCCCTCTGACCTTCCCTGTACTTCTCTATCAACATCCTCAAAGCAAATACTGCATCTGTGGTACTCTTTTTTGGCATGAAGCCATACTGCTGATCACAAATGCTCACTTTTGCCCTTAGTCTAGCTTCAACTACTCTTTCCCATAGCTTCATTGTATGGCTCATCAGCTTTATTCCTCTGTAGTTGCCACAGTTCTGCACATCTCCCTTGTTCTTAAAAATGGGCACCAGCACACCTCTCCTCCATTCCTCAGGCATCTTCTCACTATCTAGGATCCTGTTAAACGACCCAGTCAGAAACTCTACTGCCGCCTCTCCTAGACACTTCCATATCTCCACAGGTATATCATCAGGACCAAGTGCCTTTCCACTCTTCATCCTCTTCAGTGCCTTCCTCACTTCATCTTTACTAATCTTTGCTATTTCCTGATCCACAACAGCCACATCTTCTACTCTTCGTTCTCTCTCATTTTCCTCATTCATCAACTCTTCAAAGTACTCTTTCCATCTTCCCATCACACTGCTGGCACCTGTCAATACATTTCCATCTCTATCCTTAATCACCCTAACCTGCTGCACGTCCTTCCCATCTCTGTCTCTCTGCCTTGCCAATCTGTATAGATCAGTCTCTCCCTCCTTACTGTCCAACCTAACATACAAGTCATCATAAGCCCCTTGTTTGGCCTTTGCCACCTCTACTTTCACCTTACGCTGCATCTCCCTGTACTCCTGTCTACTCTCTTCAGTCCTCTCAGTGTCCCACTTCTTCTTAGCTAATCTCTTTTCTGTATACACTCCTGCACCTCCTCATTCCACCACCAAGTCTCTTTATCTACTTTCCTTCCAGATGACACACCAAGTACTCTCCTTCCTGTCTCCCTGATCACATTAGCTGTAGTTGTCCAGTCATCTGGAAGCACCTCCTGACCTCCCAGAGCCTGCTTCAACTCCTTCCTAAAAGTCATGCAACACTCTTCCTTTTTTAGCTTCCACCATTTCGTCCTCTGCTCTGCCTTTGTCCTCTTCGTCTTCCTCACCACCAAGGTCATCCTACACACCAGCATTCTATGCTGTCTGGCTACACTCTCACCAACCACTACTTTGCAGTCACTGATCTCCTTCAGATTACACCGTCTACACAAGATGTAGTCTATCTGTGTGCTCCTACCTCCACTCTTATACGTCACTTTGTGCTCCTGCCTCTTCTGGAAGAAAGTGTTCACTACAGCCATTTCCATCCTTTTTGCAAAATCAACCACCATCTGTCCTTCTGCGTTCCTCTCCTGGATACCGAATCTGCCCATCGCTTCCTCATCGCCTCTGTTTCCTGCACCAACATGTCCATTGAAGTCTGCACCAATGACAACTCTCTCATCTCTAGGGATGCTCTGTATGGCTTCATCAAGGTCTGACCAGAATTTCTCCTTCTCCTCCAGCTCACAGCCTACCTGTGGAGCTTACCCACTAACCACATTGAACATTACACCTTCGATTTCTAGCTTCAGATTCATCACTCTATCCGACACTCTTTTTACCTCCAGGACATTCCTAACAAGCTCCTCCTTCAAGATAACTCCTACTCCGATTCTCTTCCTATCTACACCATGGTAGAACAACTTGAACCCTGCTCCCAAACTTCTAGCCTTGCTGCCTTTCCACCTGGTCTCCTGGACACACAGTATGTCTACCTTCCTCCTCTGCATCATGTCAACTAACTCTCTACCCTTTCCTGTCATGGTTCCAACATTCAAAGTCCCTACTCTCAGTCCTAGCCTCTTGGCATTACTCTTCTCTCTCTTCCTATGAACACACCTTCCTCCTCTCCTTCTTCTACCAACAGTAGTCCAATTTCCACCGGCACCCTGTAGGTGAACAGCACCGATGGCGGTCGTTGTTAACCCGGGCCTCGACCGATCCGGTATGGGATTCATAGATCTGACTCGCATGTTTGATTTGGCAAAAGTTTTACGTCGGATGCCCTTCCTGACACAACCCTCTGTATTTATCCGGGCTTGGGACCGGCACAATAAGACACTGGCTTGTGTCCCCTTGCGGCTACATTAAAATTCAATAATTAGATTAAAATAATTAAAAGTTATCTAATATATATATATATATATATATATATATATATATATATATTTACATATACATATACATATACATATACATATAGTTAGAATTTTACTTAAACATTTCTTGTAATTTCCTGCTTTTCAGAGTTTTGTTTAGGACCTTAGACACTGAGCAAACCCATCCCTGAACCTCCTCAGAGGTCCTGATGATTCATTAAGTAGCTACAGAATAGAAATGTGGTTTCACGCTACACTATGGGCAAACGTTAGTGACTCATGAGAAAACCAGAGCAAGGAAAATGATTTTTCTGCTTTTTAACATACCACGAAAAAATTGTTTCTGAATTTCATTGGTTTGACACCCCTGACCATGATGTATGAACCAATTATAAACTTTCTCCTCAGCCTAAAATCCTGATCTAAACCATGAACACACACTGAGCTGAGGCCTTTAACCTCCACTACATCCCTGGTCGGCAGGAGGAGGGCGCCCTCTAGTGTCCCGCATCAGTTTTCAGGTTTCAGTCGTTCACCTGCTGTGATGTTGACTGCAGGAGGACGTTTGAAAACCCCACACGGCCTTAACACAACGTCGGCACAGAGAGATTTAAATATATGTAACATCACTGTGTCGCTTTGTTCGCTGGAGTCACAGCCTGTAACACTGATGCTGCGTTCAGATCACGTGGGAAAGACGGGAGAGGAGAGTTTCCAGTTCATAAATGTTATTATCATCAGCTTTCAGGTCATAAACAAAACCTGGAAATGTGAGTATTGGAACTAAAGGGGAAGTTTTGTTTGACTTCTTCAATTCTGATTGGCCAAGAATGAAATACTTGAAATCAAAACTAAGACTGATATATTTTTTTCATGGTTACAGGACTGGACCTGATGCGGGCTACACATTATCCATTGGTTGTTGACTCTTAAAAATTTCATTTGTCTTAAAAACTGTGTCACTCTGGGGTTGAGAGACAACTGTGAAAACTTCTCAGAAACAACACAAATCTCCAGCAAACAGCAATTATTGTGGTTTGATGACTTCAGCTGAACCCACATGGCAGCCTCACTCTGGAATGTGAGCTTCACAAAACTTCTGACGTAAAAACACTCTTGCATTCATTAATTTCACATTAGTGTCTTATAAATTCCCTGTTCTCACAATTAAAAAAGGAAATGTGTTTAGTTTTTGCTGCAACACAAGCAAAACGCAGCTCTATCCAGGCTGCTAACGACCGTACAGGCCTGTCACAGGATATTTGCTGAATATCTGTCACACTAAATGTCAAAGGAAGTGCCAGTAGGATGAACCAGACACTAGGTGGGGCCGTTGTCCAGTCTGATAATGACTCAGTCACCCTCACCTCATAAGTGAGAGCTGAAAATTATTCAATGGTCTTGGATTATCAGTGTTTCATAAAATATCAATTGGTAATAATACTGATGCTTGTCAGCGCCTCACAATTCAAATATCAGAGCTGTCCTACTTGATGACTGCTGTTATTACCCTCAGTCTAAATGGGTGTTTTCTTTACTGCACCTCAAACTGAGGGAACCAGAATCATTAATACATGTTTAACCATGTAAAACATTCGGCAAAATGGCCACTGCTCGGTTTCTGATCTGACCTCTGACCTCCCTAAAGAGGTGGTTAACAAAATAACTCATAATTATATGGACATATTCATTTGAGAACTATTTTTTTCAAGGGAGTTTTGCACCACTGGAATCCCAAGCTTCATGACAGAACCATCACAACAGAAGATAAAATACTGCAAAAATGCAGATATTTTTAATTGAGAGAAATGCTGCCATCTTAGTCTTAGTTTACACAGAGTTCAGGCTAAGAAATCCCCTCTGGAATTTATTGGACAGTATCTGTACAGACGAATCAGAATCAGAATCAGAATCAGAATCAGAATCAGAATCAGAATCAGAATCAGAACCAGAACCAGAACCAGAACCAGGTTTAATGGCCACATATGTTAACACACACAAGTATTTTTGTTCTGGCTGTTGGTGACTCTCCAGCAAAACAGACAAAACTACTTCATTGTTGACTCTTTTCTGCCACAGACACAGTCTGGCTGTGAGGCGACAAGGCTAAAACACTGAACCGACATGGCAGCCTCACTCTGAAGCTTAACCTTCATGAAAAACAGCATCACGATAAATAAAATGACCTCAATTCCTCAACGGCATAATATCTCTCGTTTTATGTTTCAGGACTCAACTGAACTTCTTCAAATTAAACCAAATTGATTCTTAGCATTTTCCAGTTTTTAAAGTAGAGGATGAAAGACAATTCTGCTCATCTCTCTGTGACAAAGCCGTTTTAGTGCAGAAAGCTGAAAGACGGAGAGTGACTGACGAACGTTCTTCTGCCCTGAACATGAACACTGTCCTTTGTGGTGTTTCAGGAGGAAACGGCCTCAGTTACACTCTCACATTAGTTTCACATTTTCTCCCTCAGCTTTGAATGAGATCGTGGAATGGAGACAGAAGAAAGTAGTTTTATTCTTCATTGTCAATTATTAATTTTGTAAAATGATTTGTACAAAAACAACATTTAGTCTGACAGATGCATTAATACAAATGTAATTATACATTTCTTTCTTTAAACAGTGAAAACTAAATATCTGTGAAGGAAGGTCTGGCGATTTGTCTTTTAAGGTCCATACAAACAAAGGGAAACTGCAACATACAAATGCATCACTGCAAATACTCTACAAACATTTGGAGCATAGAGAAGATTCTATTTTCAGGTGGAAAAACATAAGTTTATGTGAAAAGAATCATCCTGAGCAGTGATATTCTCCACAGCTCCAGCTCCACCTGAAGACACTCAAACATCAACAGGACAAGAAATGAGAAGAGCTCAAAGCAGCGCCCATAATGTCTGATTGACAGCTGATGTCTGTGCAGCTCAGAAACACAACAGCAATGAACTTTTAGCAACAAACATGGAGAACAAATACACTGATGAATCAAAAAAACATGTGGACAAACTTCACCTTAAATAACTTCTTTCTATTTGGGTTTACAGAACTCAGCAGTGGCTCCATCATTCCAATAAATCTTTAGTCCAGCATAGAGAGGCTGAGTGAACGTGGTCTGGACTCTGTGGAGGAGAGTCATGGTTTCAGAGACGCTGTAGAAGGACAGAAGACCTGCACTGTGATCCAGGTACACTCCTACTCTGGAGGAATGAGGACCTGAGACTGGAGTCTGGATATTATTGTACCAGAATCTAAAAACCTTTTGGCCACAATGTAAAGACCAAGATTTGTCATTTAATCCAAAACCAGCTTCCCTCCAGCTTCCTGCTCTGCTGATATTCTTGTATGCGACTGCTACAGAAACTTCTCCTTCCCACTCCACCTCCCAGTAACAACGTCCAGTCAGACTCTCTCTACTCAGGACCTGACAACATTTAGTGAATCTGTCTGGGTGATGAGGATAAGACCGATGTTGATTAATAAATGCTACTTTCCTGTTTCCCTCAGATAACAACAGACATGTGTGTGCTGTGTTTTCTCTCTGTCCTGGATTCTCTGCTGGATTTTTTGTCGACTCAGCTCGAGCTCTCTCTGCCTCTCGGTCCTTTCTGCTGCAGCTGAGACTATGTTGTGGCCTTTATGTTCATCCACGGAGCAGAGATAACAGATACACTGCTGATCGGTGCGGCAGAACATCTTCATCACCTCATCACGACGAGAGCAGACGTTCTCCTGGAGCTTCGTGGAGGGGTCCACCAGCTTGTGTTTCTTTAACTGAGGTATGTTGTAATGAGGCTGCAGGTGTTTCTCACAGTAAGAGACCAAACACACCAGACAAGACTTGTGCGCTTTCAGTTTTCTCCCAGTGCAGAAATCACAGGCCACGTCTTCAGGTCCAGCATAGCAGTGATCAGCAGGAGCCGCCTGGAGTCCAATCTTCTTCAGCTCCTCCACTAAAACTGCTAACATGGTGCTTTTCACCAGGACAGGTCTCGGTATAAAGGTCTGCCTACACTGAGGGCAGCTGTGGATCTTCTTCTCATCCTCTTCATCCCAGTGGGTTTTAATACAGTTCGTGCAGTAGCTGTGTCCACAGGGAACAGTCACCAGGGTAACAGGGTAAAGAGAAGGAAGGAACATCAGGCGGAGGAATAACATGAACATGAATATGCTAATTCTGTAATATGACACAGCCTTCTGGAGGACACGGCGACGTCGCCGTCACTTCACCGTCCCGCGCACGCAGCCACGAAGGCCGCCGAGAGGATGCGGTGGCTCCCGGCGGGCGCAGCCAGGGCGGCGGCGGCAGCGGCAGCTATTTACACAGGAACAGCGAGACGGATGTAATGTGCAGTATAATGTCTGGCCCGAAGGGGCGCGCAGGGAGGCCGCCGCGGTCCTATTTCCCTCTATTAGCCTCGGAGAGCACTTCATTCTCCCTGCCCTGTGGGGTCTTAGCCACAGGCCCAACTCCCGCCCAATCTATCTGTTCTATCATCAGGCGCCGTAATAGCCTCGGCCGTCGTGTCCGCATGACGCCAGGGTCTCACGTCGACTTTATCTCACCTTCACAGCCTGGATGTCTGGGAACAGCAGGAGGAGACGGTGGACATGTTGTCATTTTTGGCCGCGGTGTTTTGTTTTTCCATCGCATGGATGCACACGTCAGAAGAAAGCTGCAGGGTTTGGGTTTTTTTAACTCTCCCTAGCATACACGTGTCCACTCCATGATGTTGTTTCTCGCTCTTCCTCGTCCACTCGGCATCAAATCAAGTCGTACGTGTCGCAGTTTTCACAGTTACCAAACTCTGGAAAAGTTCATCAGTTTGAGTTAAATTTAAAAAAATAATTTATATATATATATATATATATATATATATATATATATATATACACACACACACACACAGACACAGAGAGAGAGAGAGCACAAGATTTTTTTTTTAATAAATGCTTTAGGGATATTAAAATATGAGAACCACTTCCGTCAGCATGCCTCTGGTCTTATCTCACCCTAAGGCTAAAGCTTTTCACAGTGATCAGGAGCAAGGCAGCTAATTAGAGCAGAGACCCAATATAAACTTCTGGTGAAGCTGAGACATATAAATAAAGAAAAAAAATACACCGAATAATTAAAAACTGTCGTCTGTCTTTCTTTTTTTTTTGGCCAGGGGCGGCCCCAGGATGTTCTCATTGTTCTCTTGCCATCACTGATTAAGCAGGACATCCACCTGTGGCTACTGGATGCGCGACACTCTGCTTCTGACCGTCGACCTCTCGTGGCCCCCCTTTGAAAATGTTCCGGACGTGGCCTTGACCTCCGGAGCCTTTTTCATGGAGGCACTGTCCAGAGTAACATACATCAAACACATAATTACTTTTGTTTTGGGTTTTTATTTTTGTTTTTTTTTAGTCTGCGCACCAACGGGAATGTAAAAACTGTGCGTGTGTGATGTCGATCCATGAAGCAGCATACTGAGCTTGAATTCTTTTGAGTTTAAGCGTTTCCGACTCCTGTTGCTGCCTAGTGGCGAATTCGTCCCGTCTCTCCTCTGAATAAACTGAAATACGTCCTGTTTCACATTCATGAGGAAATGCACATCTTTCCCCCTTTTCTTTGTGCTAAACTAAGCTAATCTCCTGCTGGCTCAACCTTCATATTTACTGTTATCGAGTGGCATCACTCTCCTCATCTCAAAAACAACCCCCCAAGATGTCACTGTCGTATGAGGCACTTAGACAGTGAAAGTCAGGGGATCGCCAAGATCGGGTCAGTCCATCGTCCGGGCCTTGATAAACATATCAATGCCTCAATTCATCCTCTGGGGACCATGAATGTCTCTTGCAAAAAGGTCCTGCCAATTCATAAAACAGCTGTTGAGGTAAAGTGTTAGCGGCAGACCGGCCAGCACTTGCAACAAAAAGTGTACATTTTTTAAATTTTTCAAAACGCAGCACTCTCGTACATGCACAAACCTGATTTCGAACCAAATCCCTGACACTTCCCCGGCCACAGATTAGAATAATCCCCCCGAGGGAAGTCGAATAAACCAGGGAGGCTTCACTCCTCCTCTGCATCGGACGTACTCACCTCACACGACGATTCGGAGGCACATGGCAAGATGGTGCGGATAATCGCACAAGGAAAAAGGAATCCCGGGGGCTTGACACAAGAAAGACAAAGAGGGTACGTCGTCCCGCTAATCCTCTGGAGAGGGAGTCAGTCACCGAAACCCCCCACGAACCAGGAGGGCCCGAACCAACAGGGGCCAAAGGGGGGGGGGGGGCGATTTGAATCTGAGCTTGGCTGCGACGCCGTCAGATCATCAGCTCGAGGGAGGGTGATTGGCAGGGATTAAACTGCCGCTGTTAACGGGAGGCAGAGGTGAAGTGGGGGAGATTATGCAAAGAGGGCATTGTGATGCAAAACAGCAGATAGTTTGATTTAGAACACAGGTCGAAAAAAAAATTCTCTATCTTGCTTCCTCATTGTGTTGCTTGGTTTGTTATCGACGCCCTCATCCGTTAAAATCCAGCCCTTCCCCGTCTTTTTCCTCTGAAGTAGCTTTAAGGTTGTTCAAAATTGTCTAATCCCAGACTTTATGATGGCGTTGCTGGCGCCGTATAATCTGCCGCCATGTGCGGTGTTTATACTGAGAGAAACACGCCGACCCAGGACTTAAAAATGTTATTCTATCAAATATTCTACGGGTCATCTTCATCATTTTATACACCTTTCTCTCAAAAGTAAACTTGACATATTTGGTGCCTCCCCAAATTTTAGGATCTTGACAAGATTAAAAAATCGGGTTCTGAAGTTTTATCCGTGGGGGGGGGGGGGGGGGGGGCACTGGCCTTACCCCAAGGCCAACTACCCTGGCATACGTTTTGACGACTCACTTGAAGCTGGGAGAGTCAATCATTGCTATAGATCAATTGATCCAAATAAAAACATGTCGAACTGAAGAAATAATGTGAACTATAACACATTCCTTTTTAATCCATGTATTTGTGTCTTAATTAAAGGATAAACATTTTAAAAGTGAAAGATGAACTTGGGTCCCCCCGGTAACCAGATCAAGCGTTTTTTTTTTTCCCGTGACGCGTTTTTCCTCGTCGCAATAAAATCCAATCACAAAAGGCCACGCTGGGATTGGAAAGTTAAACATTAAAAAAGAAAACAAAAATCCATTTGGGTAATGACGACACAAGGCTAACATGAGGTTTGTTTTCTTTTGTAATTTAATCCTGGCACCCTGTGAAAGAAATAAAAAGGAAACACGTGTGGCAGCGCGTGGTGCACTTCACTTTAAAGAAAGATGAGGGACGACAACGAGGAAGATAAAAGTGTTGATGCGCAACGAGAAACTCAGTTTGTCTCCTGCTGCTGCTGCTGAACCAACTCAGCAGGAGCAGCTTTCCAACCTACATTTCAGTGCTTTGATGTTTAACACATGCATGGAAGTGTGCAGTATTATTATTATTGTTACTATTATATAGACATATAGTACATATAGTAAATGTATGTGTTTTTAGTGCTGAATGTTGATTAAGTGTTTAATTATAATGGTCAATTCATTTACTTATTTTGTGTTCAAAGCATATATATATTTTTTAATCATTATAAGAATGAATAATCTCATTTTTATAACTTCAGTGAATTCTTCTTCATTTGCTCATAACATAACATTCACAATGTGGAAAAAAGGTCAAATAAATAAGTCAGATAAATAAAAAAGCAGTTGAAGATTAGATTAAAATATGAAGACTAACTGTTTATTATTTAGATATCAAAAGAAAAAAATACAACTGAATACATCAACAGATACTGTTGTTAGTTCAGTAATTAAAATTGAGGCTGGATAAAGCCGATAAAGAAATTCATCTTTGTCATTTTACTCTCCAGATCTTTAGGGGCCGGGCGAACATCAGTCGTTTACAGGTCTCTGTTCCCTGATTATACGACAACAACAACAACAACATTTCTTCTCTTCCTCACCCACGGTTTTCCTAAAGTTCATGTGAGGGGACGGTGACGTCCCCGTTTGTGGCGTTGACGGACTTCTGGGAGTCCGAGACGGATTCTTTGGGGTCTCCGGGGGAAACTGCTGATTTTGGACAATGTTGTCGTCAGATCATCTGATCTGCTTGTGTGTTTTTCATTGAAAAGTGATGTTGCCATGGTTCTCGAAAGCAAACCCATCAACCCTGGTGACGAGGATTTCAGGGATTTCAGAATATAACAGGTCAGGAGTCTGAAACGCCACCTTTTTTTTTATTGTATTTGTTTTTTTCACCACCAAAATATCTCTGTCTATCTTTCAGGTTACTTCCCGCATTTTATTCATTTACACATTCAACTTTTTAAATTATGGCATCTGTGGATAATGTCGTGCTCTACGCCGACAGGTATGTTATTATAAGTGAACTCATTTTTTTTCTTAAAACCTGTCCATATTTAAGATGCTTTGACCAAAGATATCAAAACCCACCATGTGTATTGCCCCTGTAGTGTTAGAGTGAAAGAACCTCTTGACTTATCACGTAAAAACCCGAATTCTCTGAAATGTTGCCGAGGACATGATCCCCTGTCCCAGTAAAAAATAAGACAAAGCTGAAAAGGTATTTTTCTAAATGATCTTTTTTCTATGAGTGTTTGGACTCTCTCTCACTGGTTTAAAATAGGTCAAAGGTTAATTCAGGAAACATGTCCTCAGCGGACCTGTTGCCCTCTAGTGGTTGTAGTGAGTACAGCGGGAGGAAAGGAGGAGGCCCCCCCTGAACGGTCTCAAGCTGAGGCCTGGACAACTTTCCCTGCGTGCTCGCCACAAAAAAAAAAATCGGCGTCAGAAGAGAGGTGGCGTCCCGTAAAGGTCGGGGAGGTCAGGGTGCGTCGATGGATGGGTCAGTAAAACACAGGCCAGCGTTGTCTCCTCCGACCACGACCGGTCCACAATGTCAACCGTGTGTATATCATCGTAACCACGATGATGACGGCCCTTCAACCTTAAAGACGCGCTCGTTTTTAGCCTGAGCCTCAGCCGCTTCTAGACCGAGTCCTTGATGCGACCAAACCTAACCAGACCGGGACTGTCCCACGGGGTGGACCGTGTGTCGCTATTGCTACGCTGGTCCGACCCGTAGGATTTTAAATGAAGAACACAACAATCTAACAATCTAACAATCTAACCCCGCAGCAGTTGCGTGCTAATATGTAGCAGATAGCTCTACCCCGACTGATCGTCAGGAAAGGATCTTGACAGGCTTCACAGATCCAGAACAGCAGGTTGCCGCGCCAGGTTGCTGGTCCTCAGAATAGAGTGTGATGGCCAGCAGCCTGGAACGTAAAAGCCCTCACGATGCGTCCGGCAGCGCGAGTTGTGGTCCGCGCAAACTATTGTTTCGCGCTGCCACCTAGCGTTCGGCGTCCGGAACGTTGGGGACGTCAAAATCGCAGCCACCGGAAAAAAAATAAAGTGAAGACGTAATACGTGTATGTGACTCACCGCCGCCACCTAGTGCCGTGGAGGGTGTGTGTGGTATCGGTATCAACCGGCCACTGTGGAAAAAGTAGGGCTGCGTTTTGGTACATTACCTTTTATTCCCGGAAATCTACTTTTGATTTTTTTTTTTCTATGACGGATTTTACTGTTTGTACGTTTAAAGACACGGCCTCGCTTTCACGCCTGCCACTCAGCCCCCGAGTTTCTCCTTTGGCAATAACCTCCAGATACGATTTAAGCCTTTTTAAAAATCAGATAATTTAGTTACTCAGCATGGTTCAGTGGTTAATTTGTTGCTCGACTTTCTCTCAGTGACGCTGCACCAAAGCTTCAACCGAAGCTCTCCCTCTCCTCATGATGTCACAGCCACAACAGCCTGCAACCGCCTGCCCCCTAAAGCCGGCAGCAGGCGGGTGGGGTGGGGTGGGAGGTGGGGGGAGGCAGTCGCTGTGCTGGGCTTCCCGCTGCAGAGCTCCTCCTGAATCCATTTGTTTCAGACAGGCAGAGGAGGACGGGCAGCAGAGGATAAACTACTCCTGGAGAAAAAAAAAGAAAAAAAAAAGAATTTAAAAGGGATAAAACCCCCAAATTCTCCTGATGGCACCGGTGCCTGGGACCTGCAGCAGGAACACGGAGAGGTCGGAGCGCGACATGAGGGGGAAGTCCAGGAGGAAGAGGAGGAGGAGGTGCAAAGGCAGAGGTCAGTGCAACGGGTGCGTTTTTGATGAAGTTTACGTGGAGAACTCGGCAGGTATCGTCGCTCCGACACCGATATAACACTAGTGTTAATTTTGTGGCTTTACAGCAACTTCATTATATCATTTTTTTTTTAAAGATGGTATCATGATATTATCCAAATATTAAAAAAACTCTATGTTCTTTTAAGAGATGTTTTTGTACTTTAAGGCTTGTTATAGTAGTTATAACTATAATACGACTCCTATTTGTGCTTAGTTTTGCCGTGACTGGGTTGAACCACATTACATTACATCACAACATATTCATTTGGCTGATGAGCTTTTTTTTCTTTTCTTTTTTTTCCCAAATCAACCCACAATATTCATTTGGCGTTTAGTTCAATCCGCGTTGCGTCCGGGGGAAGGGCTGCATCTCATCAAAACCACGGCTCTTATCTGGTGTTTGTGTATGTGTGTGTGTGTGTGTCACAAATGAGTGAGGAAAAAAAATACAGCAATCCTCTTGTAGTGTTTTTAAAGTAATTTAAGTGTTTTTGTAGTATATTACTCTGGAAGGGCTTTTGGAGGCATATCAACCTTGCGTTTATTATTGTAGCCATAACAAAGTCACTGCTTTGACCCAAACTATCTTTCCCTGTACCCAACCTGCCTAAACCTCATCCTCATAAAAAAAGGTAATTTTTTTATTTTTTATTTTTCAATGGTGATTTCTAGTTTTATCTGTGGCACATCTCCTGCTGCTTCAGGAATCTCTACCATGGGTCCTATCTGAGGGAACAGCCAACATACAGGGGCATGGAAAAGCCCACCCCCCCCAACAGTAACTTCTGTTACTGTTAAAAGTTGAGTGAGTAGTAGATCAACTGATCTGATCCCAAAAAAAAGTAAAGGGCCGTACAAACGTTCTGGGCAGCCAAAGACATCCGAGCTCTCAGATACTTTTACCAAGGTCTCAGATCTTATTTAGCCTGTTGGGGCTTTGGCTCCTCCGCAGTCGCCGTGAGGAAAAGGACAAGTGATGCAAATTTGAAAAGCTTTATAAAAACTCTGACTCCTCAAACCTCGTCCCAACAACCAGCAGCCGTGGCTCCTCTAAGCAGCTGCCTTGACTCTGAACATTGAAATAACTGATGCCACCAAAGCAGGAGATAAGAAGATATAAAGAGCAAAGTGTCTTCAGGTCGTAATGAAATTAAGAAATAACGGTCAACAGGAAACGTTTTAGGCCAAGTTGAGGTCTGGAAAACTGAGAAAACTGTCAGAGAGAACTGATTCTAGGGTTTCTAAAGGAAATGGGATTTTTACCTATTTCATTTTTTTTTTTTTACCATTGTTCTACCGGGCAGCGACACTGGCACAAATACGACCTTCATGGAGGAGTCATCAGAAGAAAACCTTTCCTGACTCCTCACAACAAAATTCAGCAACAAACAAGCCTGATGCATTTAGGAGTCCTGTGGACTGATGAAGTTAGAATAGAACTTTATGGCCAAAACGGGCGAAGGGGTGTTTAGGGAAAGACGGAGCGAAATTTCAGGAAGAGAAAACCTCTCCCACTGTGAAGCATGGGGGTGGATCCATCAGGGTTCGGGCTCCTGTTACAGCCAGTGGTACAGGGAACATTTCACTGGTAGAGGGAAGAACGGATTCAATCAAACAGCAGCAAATTCATAAAGCAAATGTGAAGCTGTAGATGAAAAGAGGAGGCTTCTACAACAGGATAATGATCCTGAACGCACCTGAAAATTCACAGTGGACTCAAGAGGGGAAAAGCTTAAAGGTTTTACTATGGCTCTTATAGTCTCATCAAAAATCTGTGGACAGACTAATACTGGCGAGACGGCCCAAGAGTCTCACAGAACTAGAAGCCATTTCCAGGAAGAATGATTAGAAAATCCCCCAAACAGGAACAGAGAAACTCTTAGCTGCTTTAAGCAGTGTTTACAAAGGGGGTGTTAGTGAGAACTGGCCCCGCAGGGGCCCAACGATTGTCTTAAGCCATTTTTCCTTTTCTGTTATTTTTAAACTGTAACAGAGGCAAATAAAAATTGAATTTTGCTTTAAATATTAAAGGGATGTTTCATCTTTAACTTAATTTTGGAAATCAGGTCATCTTCTACTCCTTTAGCTTTTCCATGTCTGTATATGAACATTTTGGTTGGAGGACCTGTTGGACTCTGCTATCAGTTTTTTAAAGCCACAGTAGTTAATGATACATGATAATACCATGTTTATCTCTATAGGCCCAGCACTGAAATCGGCACTGGGAGAGATCAAGTCGAATCGGTGCATCCCGACAACCTTCTGTGCAGCAATCGACCCCTTGAACCCTTAGACCCTCGTTTCACTTAAGGAAAAGCTTCGCAAGCTCACTTTGTTTTTGGTTTTGCAGGTTTTTAACCACTGGACCAAAACGGCTGGACAGAGTTAAATTTTGACAGGATGATGGCGCAGGAGTCCAACCAAAGTTCTTGAACTTCCCGTGTAGGCTAATGATAAAGCGTCGGGTTTCCATTCGCGCCGTGTTCCAAGAGCCGGCCAACGCAGGGGCCGGATCAGGGGCCCCGCCGGCGAGACAGATGCCCCGTCGGCCCCGGATGTACAGCCGCCGCCTCCACTCGTGTCGCAGGTATCCAGTGCGTGCATAAATATAACGACGTGAGCGCTGGTAATCATAATTACAGTCGTCCCGGCAACAGGTCGGCCTTTTTTTGGGATTAAACTGGCATTGTTCTCTGCATGTTAATCCTGGGTAAATGCGGCGGATTGCTCTGCGATGGCTTTTGTGTTAAGTCCCATGGTTATTCAAAGTGCGCTAAGCTGCTCCCACTTTCATTAATGACCCTTTGGCCCTTTTTTTTTTTTTGGCATATGGATGCTGGAATGCCTCCAGACAATCATTGCCCCAACATGCCCCCCCCCCCAAATCCCACCGTTTTAAGACCGGGTTGCACTTAGCGAATGCTTTCACTGTATCTGGCAGCGAGTGGCGCTCTTTTGTGCCAGCTGTCACCCTAAGAGCAGAAGGTGGCATCTTTTTCTCAGACGCTTACAATAGAGCCCTGTGAGTGCACAACAGTGGGGGGGGGGCTTATATGCCGTGACAGCAATATCCAACAGTACTTCAACGCTGTTTGAATTATTCTGTGGCTCTGGTGGTCTTTTTAGAGTAGTTCTAAGTCACTCCAACATGTGAAGGCGGCCGGGGAGGACGGCACTCTCCAACCACACCTCCATGACAGGAGGCTCTTCAATTATTTGTGCAGGAAATAAACAGGGAGAAGGTGCAAGGAGCCACAGGCTTGTCACCGAATCCCTTTCTGTCAACCGTTACACGGAAATAATCGATTTTGACTTGAGCATTTCATCTCATATTGAGCCCTGAAAGCCTGGAAGTACTGGCAGGATCATTTCTTTCATGCGACCATCTGGGAGCAAACACCTCAAAGGGATGGTTCAACATTAAAAAAAAAAAAAAGTTCTTCTCCCAAAGAACATGTGAGAATTGATGTCATTCTTGTGTCTGTGTGTTAAATACAGAGCTGGAAGGCAAATAGCCCAGCTTAGCAGAAAGACCGGGAGACACGGGGGATCAGGAAGCAGTTCCTGTGCTACGGAGGTTCTGGCAGGTGTGTAAGACCTGGGCTGACTGCTCTCGGTCTCTGTGCTAAGCTGGGCTGACAGCATCCTGAACCCGGGTCCGGGTTTTAACAGACACGAGTTTGGCGTCAGTCTCCTCATCCAACTCTCGGAAAAAGTATGGTGAAAAAAGGTGCCGGTACCGTTACCACAAAATGGTGATAAGCTTCCACAATCAGTGGTTGAAAATTGTCTTCGAGGCTAAATATAACTATATAATACAACAACATTTCAATGACAAAGTTTCAGTCTGACCAGGGTCTTAATTTATGCTGAAATAAGGTCAGAAAAAAGCTGCTGCTGCTCACTAGAAAAATGTGCTTTTCGGACTTAGATACAAAATTAAATGTTGAGAGTTTTTCTCGATCGAAACAACGACGAACCTTATTTTGGCTCCTTTGTCACAGAAAACTGAAACTTCCCTCCCCCTGCTACAGGGAATCACAGGACAAAGTCTATTGAGTTCATAATGAAATTACTCTGTTAATAAGGATTTTTCTCTGCGCACAGATGACGGGGTGAAGTTGCTGCGTGTTTTGCCAGTAAAAAAACAAAAACAACAAAAAAAGCCATTCTGCTGTAAAATCCCCTTCTGCCGGCTTTTCTGTCAAATTAACAAACTGTCATTTGTTGGCTGCAAAAATCTGGTCGGAGAAATGATTTGATTGTCCTGCTCTTAGTGAGGATTATGACCCGGCGACACGGGACAAGCAGCTGCCGTCGGCGGTGAGTCCGTCGGCGGCTTCCTGGCGAGAGTGCCGTGCATCCCCACGCATGCACCCCTCCCCAAATGCATCGTGGGTGAGGCGGTGCCGTCATGCAGTCGAACTCAGTGGGGCATGTCAGTGTGCAATTCTGCTGATGGATCCCGCAATCTCCACGCTTCTCTGGGGCCCCGGCCTCATGGAAAAACATTAACAATATGCTTTGTCTACCCATTTAACTTAATTGCGGGGATGCTCAGTGGGGGGGGGCATTTTTCCTGGAGGAAGCTGCTGATAGACCCTGACAAGGGCTGAATTTTGATCCCCACTGGGGATAAATACGCTGCAGAAATCAGGTTTCCTGCCTCCACTACATACTGGTTGAATTGTGTTTTTTGTGCCTATCATGCGTACTCAGAAGTAGCTATTAGCAGCTCTCGCTTTCAGCGCACTCATGGGTGCACAGACAACTGTCACTGGATCACTGCGATACTAAAGAAACCCTAAACAACCTGATAACTCTCGGGCAAGTTCCTGCATTATAAGGGCCGTCGCCCCTCTTTGACTCTATGGTCAGACTTACAGGCATTTATTCACGAGCCAGCCAGGGGATGAAGCCACGTGTCGTGCATTTTTGCCGTATGACCTCCAGCAAAAGTAACGAAATGAAAGAACAAAGGTGCGAGTGGTGAAAGTCCTGAAAGCTTTTTTTTAGCTACGCCAGTGACGTGGCTGTATGGATGGCGGCGTCGGTCGGTTCAGCCTGAGCTTGCGATACATATCACAGCAACTATCGGGACGGATTGGCAAAAAATGTATCATCCCCAACCCCCATAGTCCCCAGAAAAGGAATCTGCCTGACTTTTATCACCCCCCCCCCCCCCGAGGCTGACATTTATGAGACGTTTCACCGTCTGTGCTGAACTGTAACCGCTCATACAGCTTGACCCGGGACTCTGAATGCCTAATCAGAATTGCAAAAAAACGAAAAACAAAACAATGATTCGCCAAACAACAGACAGTTGGAGACAAATGATACTCAATCTTTTCAAACTGACAAAGTGACAGTAAAGCAGCAGGCGGGGGCATTAAAAGTGGAAACGAGGCCATTGCCAGCGGGCCACGGCCCGTCGTAGATTACCGCTGTCACTGTTATTATCGCTCATTGCAATTTCATTGCGCGTCACCATATGTTTCAGGCCATAATTTCATCACTCATTCCCAAATAACGATCATCAGCCTGTTGATTTGGAAGCAGACGTCGGGCTGTGGCCGGCTCCGTTGCTCGCGTGTGATCTGATGAGCCGACGCACCGAATTAAAATTTAGACTCCGACCGAGGAGGGGAAAAAACAGGCTTTGTGGTTGTGTTCCTCTCTGCGCGGGGACGAAAATGAGACTTGACAAGGGTCCGTGGTGAGACAACAAACACCCAAGCGCAGCGATTATGAAAAAATAAATAAGCAATAAACAAATCAAAGTACGCAAATGGTACATGCAAATGTGCCTGAATGCAACATTCCAAGCTCCAGCACCCGGATGCTGGTGGACGACTGACTGATGACTGACTGAGCTGCTCTTTGCAGAGACCACATCCCGTTTCTAGTAATCAACACATTAGGGCTTCATGTAGTTGTTATACTACTACAGTTGTTATACTAGTTGTTTTTTTTTTTTTTTTTTGCCAACATTTCCATAGTCGTGTAGGTTGACAAGTGTCACAATGTAAAAAAACTGCCATAAAAGTCACGTGAACCAGGGTCACGGGGACCAGGGTAACGGGGACCAGGGTCACGTGGACCAGGGTCACGGGGACAAGGGTAACGGGGACCAGGGTCACGGGACCAGGGTCACGGGGACCAGGGTCACGGGGACCAGGGTCACGGGGACCAGGGTCACGGGGACCAGGGTCACGGGGACCAGGGTCACAGGACCAGGGTCACGTGAACCAGGGTCACGGGGACCAGGGTCACGGGGACCAGGGTCACGGGTTGTGTTGGTATTCACGTTTTACTGTGTTCATGGCAATACGATATGATAACACGTGTCTGAGTGTGTGTATCCAGGTAACAAGAAGTCACAGTGGAGACTCATGTGGGTACTCGCGCTGTTACAGACACAGTTCACGCCTGTGAAGCTTCTCAGTCCTCCAGGTCCTGGTGTTTCTAAGTACTAAACAAAGGCACCTGGACTTGCTAGAGGTTCTTGAAGACGTTTCATCCGAAAGGCTTTTCCAGTTCTAGTTGCCTGCTGGGGGGGGGGCAGGCATTTAACCTCCTACAGGGTCATTACCGTGCTAAGAGTCGCTGAGGTCACTGTTAAAAGAGGCCTTAAGCTGCCTGGGGAAGGATCCGAAGACTGGGTTCCAAAAAATGGTTGTCCTAGACCAGCTCCCACATTCGGGATGGTGGTTCCGGTTTGGCGTAGGTGGCCTCTTTCACTCCCTTTTCAAACCACCGGTCTTTTCTGGGCGAAATGTCCCAACCCGAGTCCTGACTCGAGTCCCGACCCGAATCCCGACCCGAGTCCTGACCTCACCTGTGTTGCGCCGTGCACTAATGAGGCAGCTGTTTCGTTTCAGAGTTGTGCTTTAAAAAAAAAAAAAAAGAATAATTCCAAAATGAAGCTTCGGCTATCGTCCAACATCAGGTCTTCTCTGTCATTTTAAGTCATGTCCTGAAAACGCCTCTTCGGTTTCAGACCAACCCCCATGGTCCTTACTCTGATTTTAACGTGGTCTAGACTGTGGTCCAGGTCTTATTAAGGTCGAGCTGCTTACGTGAACCTTTGACTCCCTGCCGCCGAACCACAAAAGTCTGCAGTAAAACTAATCTGGTTATGAATTAGGAGCTAACGAAATAAGCTTATCTAATCAGAACAGTAACAACAGGACATACAGTGTATTGCACTGGAAATGTAACATTTGTTTAGCGATTATTTCCACCATTGAATAATCTGTCAATTTTTATCTTGATTAATTTTTTTTTGTTATAAAAATCCAACCAACAGTCCAAAACACAGAGGGAGAGAAAGAATTATTTCCTCCCATTTGAGCAAACGTTAGACATTTTTGTTTTAAGAAATGACAATTATTTGATCATTAAAATATTTGTGCCTCTCTGCATAGTGCACACTTATGCTTTTGAGCATATTAATGCTAATAGTTTTGTACTTTATTTATGTAAAACTCTTCACCTGTAAAAAATCCCCACAATATAATGAACTCTACCTCAATAAGATCTCAAACAAGAAAAACACCTCTGCCAAACCCTCCCAGCTTGTGTTGAGCTGGTAATAAAAGAAAATGCATAGAAATAAATCTGTGTCTGCATATATATATATATATATATATATATATATATATATATGTGTGTGTGGGTGTGGGTGTGTGTGTGTGTGTGTGTGAAGTGATTGTCAATCATTGGATACCAGAGATATTGAAATAGAGAAAAAAAGACCCTATCTAATAGACTTAGGCCTTTAATGCTGCCTTAATCATTATTTTGCCTTACTATTAGATCATTATATAAATATTTTTCATATCTGCAATATATTAAATTGAGATTTTTAATGATGTATAACTAAATAAATAATATTATTATTATTATTTTTTAAGTTTTTTTTTAAAACTACAAACTACTTAAGTTTTGGAAGGGGACGGACCCCCCCCCCCCCCATTCACATCCCCACACACACCCCCCCACACACAAAGGCCTTAAATCGTCAGCTGATGTGGGTGTGTATGTCTGACCTAGCCATGCGTTTGTGATTCCTCAGTTGGCAGTGTTGTTATTTTTAATTACTTTGTTGTTTTAATTACTATTTTCCTGCAACTGTGAGTTTCTGTGCAACTGTGGGGTTTTGTGTGTGTGTGTGTGTGTGTGGTGTGTGCGTGTGTTTCGCATTATGCGCAAATGTTCATGTGTTTGCTCGAACGTGCTGTCAGCGGTTTGCTCTCCCAACCCGCCCACTCACCTACAGAGAGCTGATCAAAGCTCCAAGTGTGGCATTATCGGAGCATGTTTTCTCGGAGTGCAATGCGCATGTGTCATGTGTTTTTCAACGTGTGCTGGTTTGTCAGCTGTTCCCCAACCCGCCCACCCTACAGAGAGCTGAATCAATCAGCAAGTGTGTGGCATTATACATGTTTTCTCGGAGATGGAAGATAAAAAAGAACCGGAGAGAGGGTTTTTTTGTTTTTTGTTTTTTTTTTTTAATTCAGATTTAGAAAACTACGGACCACATTTTCATCAGATCCTTTGTGAGCTGAAAGGCAGTTGTTTCATCTGACTTTTTACTTCAGCGCTCCTTCCTGTAGGCGAGGAATTAGGTCGTGTATCGGCTCGTTTCTACCACACAGACTTTCCCTTACGTGCCTCAGACTGACTCCGGGATGGAAATCAACAGGATTGTAAGGAGGATTTTTTGAAAATTTAAATCCATTATTCAATGTGAATCACAGCCTTTGGTCATCGTGTTTTGTTTGTTTTTTTGTTTTTTTTTTCAGAAAGCTTCTTCCTTTAATATCCGGCAGACCAGGCACAGGGAGAACATTGCCGACTCCCACCGCCTAAAGACAACGACACATTAGGTCTTTGCCTACGGAAGTCATGTCCCATTGGCATGGTGGTGGGATCCGATCCTAAGAGGTCGGCCGAAACGCCCGTGGCGACGCATTTTAATGCCAGGTGCCGAACTGACATACTCAGAGCTTAACCCCTGGTCTGAACGGGGCCCTGAAGTAAATCTAAAAGACTAGAAAAGGTTTTTAGAAAACACTTGAACCTGAATGTGTCCAACATTTAAGAAAAGACTTTTACAGGTTGCCAGATATGCAAGTCAAACATAAGGATTTATAGTCTTAATTCCTCAAGGACACTAATTTTTCAAATTCCTTAACCAGACGACTGTATATATTACATCTGTTGCATTATTAATGTTTATCTTTATGGACCCTGTTAAATAAGCTTAGCAGGATTGATTTATAGGAGGTATACAGTGCAAATAAACGTAGAGTACACCAAAGTACATTGACAAAGTCTGAACCTACACAATGCCTTAACAAAAAGCCATGCAGACAGGTGTTCTACGCTTCAAGCAAGCATCACCTGCATTAGGTCCAATGCATGACAGGTGTGGAAAGTCAGCAACATCGCTGTGAGCAGGGTTCGAACCTGCGCGGGGATCCCCCATTGGATTTCGAGTCCAACGCCTTAACCTCTCGGCCATCACAGCTTGACTTTGGAAAACATGCCACAAAAGTTACCATGCTGTTGTTGAGATGTTGTTGAAGCTGATTGAAAATTCTGTATAAATTTTAACACCAAAGTTCTCCTGGTTAAATGGATGATAGAATTTCCATATGTACAACCAGTGGAGTCCTATGTTCATTAATCAAGACTGTATCAGTCATGTAATTTTGCCTATCAACACAGAAAAAAAGGAGAGGGCTGGTGAAACTGATGTACTCTAGGTGTTGAAGATTACCTTCACTGTGAGCAGGGTTTGGACTTGCGCAGGGAACCTGAGCCCTGTGATCAAGGTTAGAACCTACATGCATTACCAAAACCTTGGATTTCATATCCAACATCCCACTCCAGCCTGTGAAGTCCCTTAAAAGTCTTCTTTTATTTTTAGATAGATTAATGGTCTTTACAGCAGAGGGAAATATAAGATGAGCTTACTGTGTTTACAGTCCTCGATCGCTGTGAGCAGGGTTCGAACCTGCGCGGGGATCCCCCATTGGATTTCAAGTCCAACGCCTTAACCTCTCGGCCATCACAGCCTGTCTTTCAAAATGAGATGTTGTTCTTCAGAATTCTGTATAAATCTTAACACCAGAGATGCATGTCAGGCTATCGCATAGAGTGCATTGTAGGTATAGCATGGGTGCAATGCAGAAGCATAAACTGGTCTTTAGGAGTCGCCAACTCATCAAAAATCACAGGAAACTACCACACGTAGTGTTGTCAAGCATTAGATTGCTCTGATCACAGTTAAAACCTACAAACATTTATCAATTTATTGCATTCGGCTTGACATAGACCTCCTCAGCTTGGTCTTTGTGAAACAGGAATGCTAAGATGCTCCCTTGGATTTCAAGTCCATCATCAAATTATAGCCTCTGAAGTCTTCCTTTATGGTCAGATAGATGACTGGTCTTTATCAGAGTGTTATTGTTATGTATGTTATATGAACATATATGAGTATATGAGTAACTACTGATACTCACACTCATATATATACTCATACTCATATATGAGTATATACGAGTTAATATATGCATTTATTCGTGCATGTTATACAATCACTTGAACCTGGCTTGACATAGTTGCACCTATACATCTTGTAATGGCCTTTGTGAAATATAAAAAGCTTGGATGCATTTAGCCGACTCTGCCAAACTAACTGGGATCACATGCTACCAGAAGTTTGGATTTCGTGTCCAACACCCAATTATAGCAGTCAGAAGCCTTCTTCTATGGGGAGATAGACGACTGGTCTTTAGCAGAGTGTTAGAGGAAGGACTTACTGGGTTTAGAGGCTTTGATCGCTGTGAGCAGGGTTCCAACCTGCGCGGGGATCCCCCATCGGATTTCAAGTCCAACGCCTTAACCTCTCGGCCATCACAGCTGCAAAGCACAAACAGCCTTGATATCAATATCTAGAATTTCTTAGTCAAAAGCAGCTGGATTTTCTTTTTCTTTCTGACTTATGTTAGAACACAGAGCATCAGGCCAACAGAAATGGTTTGGTTTTCAATTAAATTCAAGTATTCTTACAGTTTCAGGCGACTTTTATGGCACTAGGGGTTAAAAGCATGAGAGAGAGTCAATGGTGACGCATTAAACGGCTGTTTCAATTGATTTAACATTCCCCGTGATCTAGTTGTCATTATAGAAAGGGCTGACTGTGTTTGGAGGCTTTGATCGCTGTGAGCAGGGTTCGAACCTGCGCGGGGATCCCCCATTGGATTTCAAGTCCAACGCCTTAACCTCTCGGCCATCACAGCTGACATACTGAGCAATTTTATGTTAAAAAAAAAAATTTTCTGCGTTTTCTTTTTCCAACGTCTTTCCTGTTACTGTCCAGGGTCAACGATATATGTTTTGGCAATTTCATATTTCTCACATCACGGCTGCAAAGCTAAGACATGATTATAACGTCTATATCTAGATGTCCTCAGTCAAAAGTAGCTCATCTTTCTTTATTTTCTTAAGGATGTTTCTGACTGGTGGGAAGTCCCAGACAATTGTTCAACATCTGTCAGCTCCGACTCCGACTCTACAGAGATCCATCAAAATTGTGGTAAACCTTGACAATGAAAAGCTCAACATAGTAGCATCTAAACACCAGCGCCAACTAATGGTTTGGTGCTCAGGCCTCCTCCAGTGGCTACGACATAACTTCAAGGCAGAAGCCTAAATTTGCCTTAACAAGGTAATTGACACCTGCTGGAGTCCTGTGGCTGTAGTAGGGTTCCCGAAATAAAAAGACAACATAAGAATAATTGCTGTGTTAGTCAAGGTGCCACTGTTTGCATCTTACTGAGGTGGTCATAGTTTGAACCTACTTGGCCAAACCATATTGTCCACGTCACAGTACAACATTTGAAGTGTATCAGAAGTCTTACGGGCAGATAGAGTCCTTGAACGCTGTGAGCAGGGTTCGAACCTGCGCGGGGATCCCCCATTGGATTTCAAGTCCAACGCCTTAACCGCTCGGCCATCACAGCTGACAAATACAGGGATTGTAGCCAGTTTTTTCCTACTATTGTGTATCTGTCTCTGGTACACTTGAGCAGAGTAGGCCACCCAAGTTGTGTTTCAGGGAAATTACTTTTTCTTATGGCGATACCTTTAAGTTTGCAATTTGCAAAAGCCCTAATTAGTAGTATATCTACAGATAAAGCACTCATCCATGTTCAGGCCCATATAAACACCAGTGAAGTTGGTGGTTTAATAACTAAGAATGGTCTAGTAAATCTGATCCACTAAGGAAACAATAAACCAAACTTCTACTATTACAAATATTATTACTACTAGGCATTCAGTGGAGAAATTATCACGAAAAGTTTCCATAATTCTTTGCCCTTGAGGAAAGACAGTCCACATTACAAGTAAATGAAAACCGCTTGCCATTAATTATGCCTAGCAAATGAGATTATCCACAGCTGTCAGAAAACGCACACACACACACACACACCGGACAGCGAGCGGGTGCTTTACGCTTCCCCCACGCCATGCCTAATTTCATTATTCTATTAAATAAGGTTCATTAACAGTGTCTGGATAGAGAAACTCTGCCTCCAAGGTTTGATAAACACAAGCACTGTGGAATATGAAGGCGATACAAGCTTCCTGTTCTCATCTCCCCACAGCTCTTTTGTCTCGACTTTCTCATCGACCGGTGAAATGCGAAGGTTTTTCGGCCCGAGTTGACTCTTCTGCAAAGTGTTAATATAAGGTGTTTTTTTTTTTTTTTTAATTTTTCCTGCTCTCAATGTAGCCACAATAAAAGAGTAGAGAGCAAATGGGGTTAGGGTGTTGGACTTGAATTGGAAAGGGTCTCCCTGTGCAGGTTCAAGTTCTCACAGCGATGCGGGACTTCAACAGCTGTCGATCATACCGGGCCTCGCAACAACAACCCTACAGACATTTGAAAAAAATCTAAAACATGAAAAACATCATTGCGTATTCAGCTTCGTAGCTGTGATGGCCGAGAGGTTAAGGCGTTGGACTTGAAATCCAATGGGGTTTCCCCGCGCAGGTTCGAACCCTGCTCACAGCGACGGCTGCCTTTCTGTAGGTGAGTAAAGGTCTTTTTCCTTTTTCCTCCGCAGGGTGAGGGCTTGTCTGTAGCTTTTGACAGGCAGCTCAAGGTAGCAGGAAGTTTCAGATGTGGCCAGAAGCTGACTGGTGGTCAGATATATTTTTTCTTCCTTAAAAACGTGGTCACGCCATACAGGTGTCCTTTATAATTACACTTCATTGGCTGAGATTTGCTCATAATGCCAGACGGACCAGCTACCGAGCTGTGAGTGTTGGCGCGCTGTGAGGTCAGAGCGGTGAATGCGCCGGACATGCGTCTTCGGGTTCAAACCCCCACCAACAAAACTCTTCCCAGTTTGATGTCTCAACGCTGGGGGGCCGAGTGATGCTGCTCTGTGCAAATCCAGTCCACTGGCCATACGTCGTCGTGTGTCTGCGTGTAGATACACGACACATGTTAATACCAGGGTCAATTGTGGTTGTTGACAGTTACGCACAAAGTCACAAATTCATGTTGGTGAAAGTCAGAACTACTGACATTTGGTTACACAGTCTGCAGCGGGGGCGTTACCAGAGTCAGTAATAATTCAGGCTGCTCCTTTTTGGTGTCCCATTCAGGGGACTACTTCCAGGGCTGTAAAATACAACCGAGGAAAATCAAACCTTGGGGATTTTTTCTTGGGAATTAAGGGTTTCGGTTTATTTCAGCTAAGAATTTTTTAAAAGCTACAGCTGAATCTAGTGTGTTTATTTTCAAGTACCTGGAAAATCTTCGTGACCACTTCATGTGACAGTATCATCACAAGAAGGGACTTTTCCATCCGTCAAAAAATCATATTTTGAAGTGTTAACATTATTTACTTCTTGCTTTACTATATATTTTATACATGCACACTTTATTAGCAATAAAAGGCAAACTTTCTGGCTGATGAGGAGCATGACAACACAACACAAAAAAACAGATTTTCTGTAAAGTACTTTTTCCTTCTGTTTTTTCTCCACTAATCCAAGACTGCACTTGGATTTCACTCATTTTCTTTCTTTTAAAGTGAGTGACCCTCATGTACGTACCTGTGTTGCAAAACAGCAGCTATGATTTCATCTCCAAGTTGCCGCGCATGCCCGTTTTGTAGGTTTTCGCCCGTGACGCAGAACCACGGGTAGATTAAGCAAAGAAATCGTCACGCCGCGACCCGGGCGACCTCTGCGTAAAATCGAGTGCAGAGCCTAATACTGCAATTCGCAAATGGGTGTGGGTTTAATGACGTGGTACTTGAGAGAGAGAGAGAGAGACGGTGTGTGTGCGTGTGTGTGCGCATCTAAGAGTGAGGGGGGAATCGAGGTGAGAGGTGAGCGAAAAACTGAAAGCGACAGAGAGTGTGGGAAGGCGCGAGGCCTTAGCCGATGTAACCCAGAGACAAACTCAGTTATTATCCCTTTTCGTCCTAAAATAAATGGCCCCATTAGCGGCGACGACGCAGGTCGTTAAAACACCTCCAGCCCGCACCTGCCGCTGCCTTCAGAAGCTCCAGACTCACATCATTACATTCACATCCCATCTCGCCGCTCTCACTCGTATCAACCCACCGCTTAATGGCATCACACGCCTAATATAACCGCGAGGTGCAAGGTTAATGCAGAATAGTTCAGTCTGCACTCTTCATTATTCTGATGACTTTAAGTTTGCATTGTGGTGCCCTTCAGAATCACCAGTTAACAGGAGTAAAGAAAAAACAAACAAACAAACAAACAAACAAACAAACATGGGTGAAATGGGCAGTAAACATACCTGCGAGAAAAAAAAACAAAAAACAAAACCGTGCGTTTCATTTTAGAGGGATTTTTTTCTCAGAAGCAAAACAAGTTGTTTCATACCAGTATGTTTCGTCCTCAGTTGGAAAGTGGCCTCGCAGCGAAATCCATCGGAACTCAACGAACTTGGTGCAGTATCTGCTCATCTCAAATCAATTATTTTGACCCGAAATGCCACAGAATGTAGCTAGTATACCAGTTTATACGGATAATTATGGCTTTAACAATACATAATGAAGTGTCCTAAGAAACAGCGCATTACTGTAATGCTGATTCATAATATTATACCTTCAGCAGGCAGGCATTAATATTTTATGAACACTAGTTATCAAATATAATTGCCGCCGCAGCCTGTATTTCTCCATGTTTATGTCCTTAATGCAGCCCATGAACTCATCGCAGCGCCTTTGAAGAGGCGACAGCCTCAGGGGGGATTATCCCAAAGAAAGGTGATTGGAGCTGAGGGAGGACGTGGGTAGAGAGGGAAAAACGAACCAGGTTACGTGCAACAAAATGCTGTTATTGCCCGAGTGTATAAGAGGCAGGAGGTTATCTGAGAAAACAACAATCTTACCGAGGACACACTGGTTTTCAGGGAACCCTTGAGCCGCTCGCCGAATCTGCCGAAGTCAAATGAAGCAGGGATTGTGTGACCACGTTAACAAGACAAAGCTTCAGGTTCGGTTCGAGCCCCCTCAACGCTTCCCTCAGTCCCTATCACCGACACTTTTCCATCACCCCGGCTGGCTCTGAGCTGGCTTTCTGTTTTATCTTCCCTCCGTTTATTCTAATGCCCCCACCCGCCCCCACCCGGACTCGTGCGTTACGTTCGCACTATGGCCAGAAATGTGTTTACCCCGGTCTGTTTCATTACTTCCGTGGGTAAAGGGGTGAATATAAAATGTCGCGGTGTGAGCATTCGGGGACGTGACCATGATTGGGTTCATTTCAGGAACACAAAAATCAGAGAGAGAGAGAGACAGAGAGAGAGAGAGAGAGAGGAGTTGGTTTTAGCCCATGGTCATGTACATCGACATGGTAGCCCAATCCTGCGTCTTTTCCCTTTATGATGCTATATGATGTTGCGTCACGCTGTGCGGGAAATGCTCCGTAATTTCATGCATTTGTGATCCTGTTTTTCAGAACAAGGAAAGATGCTATCAACTGTCTTCAGTCCCACCAGACACCGGGACACCGGAGCATCGACAGCTGGGGAAGCAGACAATTCTGGTAAATCTTTTTCCTTCTTGCACAAAAAAGTTTTTGTTTTTTTTTTAATTTTTTGTCCTTCTACTGTCTTATGGAATTATGGTACAGTTATTCATAACCTTTAGGTGTGTTTACATGTGCTGCATTTAGACATGTTTAAAAACTTTTCTCTTTGCAACCCAGTCCAGTGTAATAAGCGAATTTCTTGGCTACTTTGCTTTCTTGGCTACAAAACAGCCTTCCAGCCTGTGCTCGGATCACATTTTCAGCCACGCTAGCAGAATGGCAGTGTTGGTCTGGTGGTCGTGGACCCACTGTCCTCGTCCACACTTAACGATTGGAAGGATTGCTGTCAAGTTCCCTTGACATTCGTTGTCCCCAAGGGATAACTCCTGCAGACTTTGGTCGAGCCCCCGACTTTCCCCCTGGGTGTCACCAGCAGGTCGAGTTTTTTTACTTATCCAATAAAATGTCTCAGCATCTACTAAATGGACTAGTGTAACTTTTTGCACAGGCATTCCTTGTCCCCAGATGATGTATCCCAAAGCAAACCCCGTCCCCCAGAATTATATTTGCAACAGCAAATGCATTAGGAGGGAAAAATGATGCCAATCAGATTGTGTTTTCTGCTAGCCACTAGCAAAAATGTTGTCAGATGAAATATTTGGCAAGTCGCAAATATGTCTATACCGGATGCATGAGTAAAATGTTCACTGACCAAAATTCCATTAATATTGACAAGATTTTAAAACAGTATATCCACTTGTAGTGATTTCAGCAGTATGAAACCTTTTCCTCGCAACACTTGGTTAATTTGAGGGAGTAACTCAGAATTTTTCAGTTTTGAACCAGACCACGTTCTTTCCCTAACCTTAAGTAAAGTGCTCTCGATGCCCAAACTTAAACAAAGACAGGGGCTGGGGGGCACAGCCACCTCGACCATCTTCCCTTCTGGTGGCATACTGTAACTAATATGCTATATAGACATAATATCTAGGAGTCGGGGTTGTGTTAAAGATCCCCAGACTTCTTTTTATTTAACACAATGAGTTTTTATCTGCAGTAGAAAAGTGAACCCCTGGTACCAAGGGCGAGTAGAGTTGAGCTGAACTGAGCCGGTACCATGTGGTGGAAAAACGCTATAACACATGGCTTATTCCTGTTTAAAAAAAAAAAGACCTTTTGCACATAGTTTTAGCCACATAAAGGAATCTTTAAAGCCTCCACAACAGGGTCCTGTGCCCATGTGGTAAGTCATCCATGTCTGAAACAGGTGAAATGTTTGATCACATTTTTTCCTTACTGTTACTTTCAGCGTTTCCTGTTGTGATTTTGATCCGTCAACAGGTACAAGCAGTTTGGAGGTGAAAGAGAATCAGGATGATAAAATCCAGGCAGACCGTGGCCTGCTACAGAAATACAATCCACTAGCCTTCTGCACAACCTTACCCAGACAAGGACCAAGAACCCTGAAGAGGAAGCAGTCGCTGTTGGACGGAAAAGACCGGCTGCTCTACCAGGGCCAACTGGCTTGTAAAAGAGCGGCCTGGGCGGTCACTCAGAAGAATGCGCTGGTGCAGCTGAACGAGTTACAACCCGGGCTGCGGTACGAGATCGTGTCGAAGACCGGTCCCCTGCACGCCCCGGAGTTTTCTGTTGCCGTGGAGGTCAACGGACTCCGTTTCGAGGGTCGAGGGCCAACAAAGAAGCGAGCCAAGATGAGGGCCGCGGAGCTGGCTCTCCGGTCGTTCATCCAGTTCCCGAATGCCTCCCAGGCTCATGCTGTTATGGGGGACATCAGCAGCGCTCCGACAGACTTTACGGCAGATAAGCCGGACATTCCTGACGCGTTTCTTAGAGAGCACGAGCCGTTGCTGCGTGAAAACTTTGACCTTCTGCGCTGCAACACAGCAAAAAAGGAGGTTTTCTCCAGCGTCTATGGCCACAAACGACTCGTTCAGCTCACACTGGACTTGGTCTCTTCAACAAATATGAAAAGACGAGTCCCCGGCAGCTCGCTTTTAGAGCCCCTCAGCCCGGTGGCACTGCTCAGCGAGCTGCGGCCGGGACTCAGGTATATGTGCCTGGCAGAAAGAGTCCATGGCAGGCTGATGAGGAATTTTGTGATGGTGGTTAGGGTGGAAGGCAGGGTGTTTGAAGGGTGCGGTCCTAGTAAACGGCTGGCAAAGGCGCAGGCAGCAGCGGCTGCCCTGCAGTCTCTTTACAACATAAGTCTGGGACCAGAGAGGAGGGTCATGGTCCTCCAGGACAGCCGAGCCAAAAATCAACTACCTCAGGTAAGTAGAACCGCCTTCTGTTATTACCAAACAGCCTCTAAATCTAAACATGTCTTTGATTAACCTTTTCATATTAGTTCCCTCTGAAAAGTCTCAGCCTGTGGAAGTTACATGTCCACACATTCAGGTTTCCTCCAGTTTCCTCCCAACGTCCAAAGACATGTGAGTCAAACTGGCAAAAATCAAATCGCCCATGGGTGTGAACATGAGTGTGACCGGCTGTTTGTCTCTATGTGTGGGGCACCTGTGACAGACTGGCGACCTGTCCCGGGTGTGGACACCCCCCCCCCACCTCTTGCCGAATATGAGCTGGGATTGACTCCAGCACCCTGCAGCCCTGAGGAGGACCAGCGGAATAGCCAAGGAGAGAAAGATCTCCAGATCTCTTGCCTGCTAGTATTTAACCTTGCGAATCAAAATTAATTTTGTTTTGCATTCAATTCAAACATCTTTGGCTGCTTATGTTGTGTTATTAATCAATATTGCACATAATAATGAAGGGAGTAAATTTTCTGTCTATTGTCCCTGATGCTACTTGTGACAAGTTTAGAATGGCCTCACATTTGATTGCTACATATTGCATAGGCAAAGCCAAGAAATCAAATATGGTTTTAACTTTTACTTTAGTATAGCAAGAAAAAAAAACAAAAACAAAACATTCGCAGAAAAACCTAAAGAATAAACATTATAAAATTGTGCTGCAGATTTAGAGTTTTCCTTTTTCCATATAAATTGTCACATGACCAATTTGTAGACACAGGTGACTCTGAAATGCAATGCAAAAAGGGGACTTACTGCAGATTCAGAGTATCAGTCAGTGTCCTTCATGTATCCCCCCCCCTCACCCGGAAACGCCATGAGTCACGTGTCTGCTTCAAGCACTGACACGACGAATTTGCCCCCACATCTCTCTGGCTTTCGCCGGTCTTCCAAACGATCGGGATAAATGGGTCTGAGGTGTGCTGTGCGCTGCTAAATGGAGCGTGCCGCACATCAGCCTGACCATCATGTCCTGAGGCCTGAGAGCCGGACGATGTCCTGTATGCTCGTCTGTAGCATCTAAACAGCTTCATTATGTCCCTGAACCTCTGAGAAGTGCCCTCAACGTCTTCTGTTGCCGTACTTTATGAATACACGAAGACTCATCTCCCGAGATCGGCTCTGCGGAGCTGGAAGGGGTGTCTGAAACATGGCTAGCGCAGAACTACGCTGTCATTCAGACGTGCAGGGGAATAACAGATAGATAGACATGTAGATACTTTATTAAACCCTGGGGGTTGATTTGATGAGGGAGTCCATTGACAGGGGGATGCAAGAGTAATATTTCGGATGAGAAAAAGGATTTTGATGTTCTGAATTCAAACAAAGAAGCGATTTTAAACAGCTCCAGGCTGATACACCAAAACCTAATAAGCGAACAATTTGCAGAATTCTCCCTCCTCCTCTTTTGTCTAGAATTTTTATTTTAAAGCCCCTCCAACTGATCGGGAGCCCCCTCCCCTAACCATGAACTGTCTGTCAGGCAGCGTGACGCATTAATGAACATTATTACACCACATTAGGGATGAAGGAGGAGTGGCAGCAGACCAAGGAGATTGAGGTGGAGCGGGAAGGCGGTGTGAAGAGCATAATAATCTGACAGATAATTGTTTAACACACTCATTACACACGACCTTGTGCCACAGTCATCCAGAAAACATTGAGCTGAGAGTTTTGCTCAAAAAAAAAAAAAAAAAAATCAGATTCATGCTCCTACAAAATGAGTATCACAAAAAAAAGAAAAGTTTAACAAACATAGCTACAGACGCCGAGGTAGTGCCTGGGTAGTAGTGACATGAAAAGTTTCAGTTCTACAGTTACAGACAAATCACATCTGTTGGTGTATTTAAAGGCTGATTCTGATTCTCTTTTATGACAGCTTTTAGGCAGAGAGCTAAAAATAAGTAATTGGGTTTTCCATCAAAATGAAATACCTGGAAAAGGTGTTTTGAGAGAAGACAAAAAAAAGGTAAAATAAAGGCACATTAATTGATATTTGGGCCCTTAGCGGCCAGATAAAGGGCAGTAGTAATAGTATAGTAGAATATAGTAGGCAATAATATGGTATAGAGCACACCATGCCCTCTCTTTTAGCTCCGTGTTTATTCTCCACCGCCTCCTTAAGGAAAAATCTGAGCTCTTTAGCTGCGAAATGCTCCACTATGTTCACCAGCTGGTTAACTAGCCCAGATTATAACAACTCGGCCAAATGACAGCTGCCTGTTTGAGAGTTGCGGTTGAGCACCGAGAATGAACCGAAAAAATAAATGTGCAATTAAAAATGCACGAACTGAAAGTTTGGGGAATGCACTTGTTCGCCACCGTCATATCTATCAAAAGCAACATTGATGGGCTGGTTAGCTTGGCTTAACAAATGCACTATTTAATCCTCTATGAGCAGTGACATTTACTGAAAACTACAGTTTCCAGCTACTTCAGGAAATGTCTGAAACACTGTGTAGCTGTGAACAGCTTTGAGAGATTTACATTTTCGGTTGGAGTTGGGCAAAAGCAGGTCAGCAGGTCTGGTAGTAGCAGATACCAGCCCAAGCCCCCCCCCCCCAGGTGAGGTTACAGAAACAGCCAGCAAGCAGACCAGAACAGGGAACAGGGGACAGGTGAGAATAGCCAGACCACCGTTGCAGGTAAACAACATACGTGGTCTGACGCGTTTCATTATGTCATCTCGTCTCCACCATTTCTTCCTCTGCAGTTCTTCGCAGAGTCGATCTTCCACCTGGTGAGAGAGAAATACACAGAGGTGTCAGACAGCTGTTTCTCTACCTCGCACGCCCGTCACAAGGTCCTGGCGGGGATCGTGATGACCAGAGGTGAGTGGTGGGAAAACTCTGAGCTTTAGAAAATGTTTTTTACACCCTGGCTCTGATCTGTGCCTCATCACAGAGGTCTACAGAGGCTTCCTTGGACTTCATGTCACAAAGTGTGAACTGTTTGGTTTCATATACACACATGTGCCTTTCTAAACTACTTCCAATCAATTAGATTTACCACAGGTTGGATTCCGATTCCTAGATACATCTCAAAGATAACTAGAAGGGCATTCGGTAGATCGTATCCCAAAAAGGCCAAAGGCCAAAAAGAAAGTGTCAAAAAATAGAAAAAAATCTGTGGATCTGCAACCTTTGACTGGATCCATACCAAAATGTAACGGGCCTTTTCCCTGGCGCATGTCCCACCCGTCTACCGAGTTCGGCCCAAATCGGCTCAGTACTTATTGCATGATCACGCTGATAAAATGAACCAGAGAAATGAACTAGAAGGGAACTCCGTAGAGCGCCTACTGTTATGATAGAAAAATCTAAGGAAAACAGGAAGTAGATAACATTAATGTTTTATTTGTCATAAAACAAAGTGAGTTATAAATAGTAGACTGTTTAATGCGAATTCAGCATTTTCTTTCGCCAGATCCCGATTATTATCAGGATCCACACCAAATTATACAAGCTGATACATCTCAACACCATAGTTATGTATTATGGGGCCGGAGCCACAGCAAAGATTAATGGTTGGAACAGATACGGGGGAAAACCTCTCATTGGTAAATGATAATTGTCAGTTTATTGTTTAAAATCTTTCAAAATATTTTAACATTTTGTAAAACTTGCCTTCACTTAATCATGATGGCTCGTTGAGCGTAGACTGATAGCAGTTTTATCAGTTTTAAATAAAATCTACAACAAAGTAAAGTGACGGGTTCTGAATACTTTATGAAGCCGCTGTAGCAGAAGAAATTAAAAGATAGTGATGTCGGAACCCCCCCCCAGTATATGTGCAAAGTGAAGAAACCCAGCAACGGCCGATCCATCGGATTGTCACTTTAGCAACACAGATGAAAACTGTTTCGGCGGTGGGGGGGGGGTTCTCAGTCACGCGCTTCCCGTTAGTCCTACTCAGCCTGTCCATGTTCCAGATCCGAGGCACCAAGGTACGTCCCGTTCGAACTGTATCATGTTGAAAGTCTTGTCATTCGCTCAATGAAGCACATACAATCTGAGCTGCAGATCCCGCCTCTGTGTCCATGGCTCTGATTAGTCTTTCTCGTCACCCCCCCCAGGGTTTGACCTGAGATCGGCCCAGGTTGTGTCTCTGGCCACCGGGACCAAGTGTCTGGACTTGGACAACGTGCGTGACCGCGACCTGATGCTGAGCGACTGCCACGCCGAGGTCGTCAGCAGGAGGGCGCTGGTTCGGTTCCTCTACGCTCAGCTGGAGCTGCTGCTCTGGTACAAATGACACCCCCCACCCCCACCCCCCGTTGGTGCTTAATTAGGAGGAAATTGTGTTTTTGTTGGGGGACTATTTTCAGCTATGGATTAATCCACATTTGATGCTCTTGTGGATGCTGTGTATGTGCTTGGCTTCACACTTTTTGTGTGTGCGTGCGTGTGTGTGTGGGGGGGGGTTCTGTTGGCAGATGGTCTGCGCACCGATCGTGATTTTTGACTGATAAATACTTTTTAATTTATAACCTCAAAATAACCACAGTGAACTTTGTCTGCAAGGGTCGTAAAGCTTGTTGAGAAAACACAAACTGATTGGTTCCTGAATAATTATTGAAAAGACACAGATTCATTCACACAGTTCAACAGAATTTCATATAACTTGTTTTTAGTTTGTGCAGTCAGGTTTTTTTTGTTTGTTTCTTTCACCCATTTTCTGTCTCATGAATAAATAAGTCTTCCTTCCTCTTATTTCTTATGTTTTGTACATTTTTTTCCCCTCTGAAGTAAGTCAGTAGACAGTGAGGTACAATCGATCTTCGTACCAAACAAAAGCGGCAGCGGTGGCGGCAGCGGTGGCGGTTTTCGGCTGCGGGACGGCGTCCTCTTCCACATGTATGTCAGCTCATCGCCGTGTGGAGACGCTCGACTCAACTGCCCCTATGAGACCACAGCCACATGTGAGAACAACTTCAGATCACGGTGGTTTACAGTGATACTCTCACAGTTTTGTATTCAAGAGTCGTAAATATGTCCAGAAATATTTATTGTTAAACAAATAATTAAAAAATCTTTTCTTCTACAGCTACTTCTAATCTGTTTTCGATTGCAGCCCAAACCCAGTGACCCCCAAGGAATGTTGTTGTTTTTAAAAGAAAAATCCACCATGAAACACATTAATGAATAAAACCCCGTACGTCTGGCTCCATTAAGCAGCTCAGTCAATGGTCCACCTTCTTGTAGATGACATATTGATGGCTAAAATGCTGCACAACTTCAACAGTAAACCTCAGTTTTGGACCATTTTCATTCAAAACTGAAAACTGAGGAGCGAGAACTTTGACACTCAGTTGCAAAGCACAGCGACTCACAGCTTATTAAAAGCTCTTAAATGATGAGGCTAAACATGTGCATGCGTCAGAGGAAACAAAGGACTCATACAAATTAATACTGGTACTAACCCAAATACCTCATGTTATAGATACAATCATTATTTGTTCAGACACAATTAGCCCCCCCCCCAAAAAAACATTAAATGATGAAAAGTATAACACTTGAATTATAGGAAAACCGAATGGGCAACATATACAAAATGAGGATTAGGACCACGTCTGTTAATCTTGCACAGAATTCTCTGTATAAAACCCCAAAACCTGAAAAAGAAAAACTATCCTGCCAGAAAATTTGTGCACAGGTAATTAGTCTCCTCACCTGATTGGCTGTTCCTTAACAAGGTAATTAAGCTGTGTGGGGGGGGGGGGGACTAGCCACTACCTTTAGCATTCAGAACATAACCTTTGATATGTTGAACCATGGACTCACAACAACCTGCATCGCTGTGTCAAAGCTTATCCACATTTTTCAGCCTCTATTGCTCTCCCGCTGTTAATCCCACCTACAAAGCTTTGATTGGCTTCTAACCAGGGAAACAGCTGTCCACTAACACAACACCAGCCGGACCCCTTTAAACGTCAACAGCATTGCGGCACCTAATCTGACTCCTCCTCTGTCAGATCCCGACAGGAGGTTTCGCTGTCACCTCAGGGTGAAGGTGAACGGAGGTGAGGGCACCCTGCCCGTCACGGCGCAGAGAGCCAATCGGAAATGGGACAGTGCTTCGCCGGGTAGACCTCTTGTCACCATGTCCTGCACCGACAAAATGGCAAAGTGAGTCTGACTGGTGAACGACGTTCTTATCCTCAGTCCTGGGGCCTGACTATCAATTCATATGTTTTGTGTTCCCCTTGAAAATTACTTATATTAATATATTATAATATATTTGAACTGAACTTTTTATGTATTTCAGTTGATAGTGTAATAAAATGGGCTTGTAGTGGTGCAACAAATATGAAGTGTTTATATCGTAAAATCTGTTTTTTTTTTAATGATATAACATTTCGTTGAGGATAATTCTCCTTTCTTACAACCTTTTATTTTCGTAGCCATAAGTTTTATCTCCAAATAAAGTGTTTTTTGAGCCAAACAGAAAAAAATGAATAATCTGGATAAACTGTTTGTTTCTACAACCCGTTTGTGTTTCCTGCCCAATCAGACTATTTCTAAGTGACGTTACAGTGTCCCCACATCTCGGCAAATTACCACTGGTATTTTGATCAATAGGAATCGCTGTAAAAAATAGTGAAGATAAATCCCAAGATGGAATAAACTGTAGTTATCTTTTAATACTTGTCAATATTTCCTCATAGCTTGGTTCATGCTGCAGCTGAAAATCTCCAACTTCCGATTTTCCCCTCAAACATCTGTCTGTTTTCCTGTCAGTCAGAAAAACAAAACAAAACTGTGTGAAGTTGACATGTCTTTATTTTAGGGGAAACACCTCAGATCAAACAGAGGTCACTGTGTGCACACCCAGTCGTATACTCAGGCCGCGTGCAGGATGAGAGTCGCCATAAAGGCAGTAAAGCAGACAAGTAGATCGCTTATAATCCTGCACAGATATGAACTCCAATCTGCTCAACACCAAACCAGCCACCATTAACATCTGCCTCAGTGCTGTCCCCATTATCATCGGCCTCCTCGAACCGCTAATGAGTTGTCCAATAAACCCCGCCTCTCTTCTTCCTTTCCATTTCCTCTTTACAATTTCAGCGGCTGTAAAGTATTAAAAAAAACAAATATCACAGCCCTCGTCTAGTTGGTTTATTTCAGGGACGCTGCAGCTGGTGTTCAGCTCGCTGAGGTCTAGACGGTCAAACACCGGTCAAGCTTTAATTGTCCCTGAGCCTTCAAACCTGCCGCCACAAACCCTGCTCAGATTTTTTTTTTTTCTAATTGTATGTCTCAACAGGTGGAGCGTCGTGGGACTGCAGGGGGCGCTCCTGTCCCACCTGGTGGAGCCGGTTTACCTGCACAGCCTGACGGTGGGGACACTGAGCCACACAGGTCACCTGGGCAGAGCCTTGATGCGCCGCCTCGCGCCCGTCAGGCACTTGCCCTTCCCCTACCGACGACAGCAGCTGCTGCTTGGCTGTAGGTCCAAATGGAGTCCGGCTGATTTGCCCGCTTATGTATGAGTCCAGAGGGTCTTCCTGGTTGCACAGGAGACCATTGGTTTCTGGTTCATTTGAGAGAAACGACAGCATAAATGGACCGGTTGCATGGGCGGTGATGGCAGAAACTAAAAACCCCCCACAAAAAAAAAAAAAAAAAATCTAATATGTTTAAAATAAAGTGATGACTGCAGATTGTCCCGTCAGGTGATCAATTTTAGACCTGTGAGAACACACTGTAGAAGAAAACCAGTCTACCTGTTCTAAAGCCTTACCTGTGGTTTCTCCTACCCTGCCCACGCAGGTCTGAGCAGCAGCGAGGTTCGTCCGACAGGTAAGGCCCCGAACATCAGCGTGAACTGGAGCTGCGGTGACGGGGGCCCGGAGGAGATCAGCACCACCACGGGGAGGAGGAAGGACTCCGGGACGCCGTCGCAGCTCTGCAGGAGCTCCCTGTTTGGCCGCTGGCGTAGGCTGCGGTATCAGGTGAGTTGGGGATGCCCAGAGACAGGAAATCACCGAGCCTAGAGCAGCTTCAGGTCAGGGGACGTCCTCAGGAGACTGTGGCAGAGAGGGGATGGATGACATTTTCAGAGGATGTCTTCAGGGCCTCTTTATAGAAACGTGCTCGCAGCTTTCACTCCAAGGCAACTGAATTTTCCTTTTACCATTAAAAGACGGAACAAATAAGTTGAGACTCTAGCTGTGGCCTACTGACTAATTCATTTGCAAATGGAAGCAATCCCTCTTTCTTTAAGAAGAAAGAGGGATTGCTTCCATTCTTCAATGTCTTCGAGCTGCATTGTCTTCGAGCTTGAGTCACATTTTAATGACGTTTTTAAAAGCTATGTCTCATTTCCACAGAGAAATTAAAATATGTATGTGAGAGCCTTGCGCCTGGCCGACTGGGCCTCGGTTCAAAGTTTGATGAGGGCAGGCAGAGTCGTAATTATTTACAGAGGCAAGTGGAATCGCCGTAAGAGAAGCTGCCCTGAGATGAGCCATGGTTAAAAAAAAAAAAAAAAAAAGCGCTACGGAGAATGAAGGCTGAATCAATGGTTAGAAGGAGAGTTAAATGGTGTGAATGGGAAGATGAGAAATGGACTACAAATTGGAGACAAAGACAGAAATAGAGAAATAGAGGCAGGGACCAAAAAAAAAAAAAGAAAAAAAAGGAACACAAGGCCCCTTAAGGTGAAAAACATGGATGTTATATTACTGGATCAGCTTAGTTTAAAGCTTTGTCTTGGGTTTGCTACTCACTGGTGTGTTCCCCAGCCACTGGAGCCAACTTCGGGTAAAGAGGGTAAAGCCTGAGCGGAGCTGAAGAGGGACCAACCACGCAACAGCCGCCGCAGCCCAACATGATTGTCCTAATCGGCCGAGACATATGTCAAATCAAGAAAGCGCATGTTAAAACATACCCCTCTTCTAAGCAGCTTCAATTGATATTGTTATAAAATATCTAAAAGGTTTCTCTGGTAGTGATGAACTTGGAGAGAACCATCAGCTGCATGTGCAGCTTCCCCTCGACTTCACAGTGAGTTTCTCCTCATTGTTTATCCCATATTGTCAAAGCACATGTTTTTGGAGGAAAATTTCTAAATAGCCACTGTCCACCACCTGCTCAGTGGCAAATCGGAGACAGACACAGTCAGAGACCGACTGGTAAATATTGTGGAGTCTAGTGGCTTAAAAAGCCAGATATTTCCCTCAGGATCTGGTGGAGACCAAAAACAGAGCCAAAAAAGAATGGATATTGGACTTGGATTTGCTGTGTGGCCAGAAATGTGACTAAAAAGGGCTAATAAATGTTGCTTTGTAACTGCTGGAGGCGTAAATAAGCAGCTGTTTGTTAACAAGTTCAACACATGAACTTCAAAGTTGATTATACGTCAACGTTAGGCTCTTTCTGACATTCTGGCAAACACAGGCCTAACCAAGGACAACATTTCAACATTTCAACGTATTCATAACAGTGTAAAATAAGCCCTTAATTATCCACAAATCTAAATGACTTGTGTGCACAACTGAAAATCATGTTCCTTTCTTTTTTCATAGCTAAATGGTCATATTTCGGGCACAGAGGCCACAACTGGGACATATCGCGGCTCCAAAATGAACGCCGGATGCTACCAGAGGGCGTTGCAGCAGTTTACCGGTGCTCTGCAGGCTGGGGGTCTGGGAACCTGGCTCTGAAAACCACCAGAGCTGGGCCATTTCAACCTCAGCATGTGAAACACCGGGTTAGGGGCTGAATATGGGGGGCTTAGAGTGAATTTCATGTATGATTTTTCTACAGGAGTATGTGAGACAGGATTCACTGTATAAATTGGCCTGGTTGAGGAGACACAGAACAATAGACAAGTACATAATTCTTTATTCTGCAAATGAGCACAGAGCTCAACATATTTTAGGCAGAAGCTGGAGTAGACTTTTTGGTGTGTAACGTTAGCTTATGTAGCCTAAAAGTTAATAACTTCAGCTCTGGGGGCTAATGCTTGCTTGTATGGCTAGCTTAAACATTAACAATCACATTGCTGTAATTGCTTAGCTAGCCACCTAGCTCACTGGAGTAACTCTGAAGATATTTTCTGTAGGTTTAATTGAGAAAACAAGTGTTTACGTAAAATTTAAGTTTGAAAACTTGCAAAGCAACAACTGCACAGTTAGTGCTGGAAATGTAAAAGTGGGTTTAACACGAATGTCGAATATGTCGACCCCGAAATTACGCTTATTTGATATCGGGAACTTCTGTGGCTACAATATCTATGGCGCTGTAGAACTACAGTAAAGCTCAACTAAACGGAGGCAAAACAGAAGCAAATATTCACATTTGATCCAAAATACAATCAATCCAGCTCTTGTCTTTTTTATAAACACTGTAAAATACCCCTGATTTGTGGTAATTGATGTGAATGAAGGGTCAGGGGTCATTTTTGCTGCCAAGGTAAGAATGGCGTTGAATACCAGGTAACAGTTCAGCTGCACATCCCATTTTTATCTTAACTCTTAAACCCAGTCCCAACCCTCTATGAGGACCTTTGGGCCTGTCATACACTGCAGTACAGTAGCACACACACAAACAGAACAAGTTTTTGACACATAGCAGGACATTGCACTGACTCTCAATTCCTTGGTGACTTATGCTAACCTGAACCAGAACCCCTAAATGCCTGAGTCCAGCCCATAGTCTAAACTTAACCAAAAACCAGGTCTTGACGCTAGACTCGAATGGTTTACCTTCAGGGGACTGTCTTTTGGTCCCCCAGTTGGAGCTGAGTCTCCACAATATGACTGTGTGAGGAGACTTATCTCCCCTATAATGTGATCAATACAAGTACCAACATACCTGATGACTGCAAGGCAAAATCTTGTTTTAAGGTAACATCAGCTTCTGGCTTTTTTACTATTGAACGGAAAGTCACATTTAAATTTTATTCTTAGTTTTGTCTTGTTTTCTTTCCTCCTAGAAGATGTGTGTTCTGTTGTTTCACTATTGTATATTGGATGTAACTGTATTCCTCACCTGGTCAGTTGTGTTGAGTATGTTCAGTTTTTCCACCCGAATGAATTTTGAGCAATGTTGTAAAACGCCAGTGTAGTGGGGCTCGGGAAAGTGGAGACACGCCGCCACCTGGAGGAAGATTGTGTTAATTACAAGATGTGGAGTTCAGAATTTACTGAAGGGAGGAACTTGATTGTTTTAGGTCTTGTTTGGTTTTCCATTATCTGTTGGCATCTAGTTTTCCTATTTATTTCTTTAAAGGACTCATTTAATTTCAAGTATCTGTTGTTTTAGGAGCCGTTCTATTTCTGTAGCCTCCGTCTTGTGTCGTTTATCTCTAGAAAACTTTTCCAAGGTAAGGAATGTATAAGAAGTACTTCTAACTGAAAGCCACTATGTGTGTTAAATGCCATGTAAACTTTTATTATTAGGTATTCAGAGTGTATGTAGTTTATATTGGTCATGACTATTTTTATCACTGCAAATAAATTAACTTATTTGTGTTAGTTTTTGTTTTTGTACATCCTATGTGCCATTAGGCTCTGAGGTAAAATCTGCGAATCAGGTTTATGAAGACTGTCGCCTCCAGTGGCGCTTAACACTGTTGAAAAACAAACAAAGAAAGACTAAAGAGCATATGTGGTTTGTCTGTTTGATCACTGTTAAATGTCCAAAAATATTACTAGTCATAGAAGAATAGAATATCAAATGATTTAACCCTACATCATTCACACAGACCCACCCACCCACAAAAACTACTCAACTACAAAATGATCAAACAGCACAAGTGGTTTATTTTGATTTCACAAGCAGACGCTTGTTCCTCATTACACAGCTACAATCCACAAAACCGCGGTCAAGTCGACCCGACGGGTTTTCATCTGTTTTCTTATTTTTTTCCTTTTCTGTGAACCGAGCTGTGGTGTTCGCTGTTCTACGTCAACCACTTGGATCACATGAACCCTGGTAACACCGAGGAGCCACAGTTTCATGAGGCGTCACGACCACAGGTCTGAGACGGCTGATGCTTTGTGATCGCGTGACCTGGGAGCGTGAAGAAGCGTGACCCAACATTTGGCTAAAACGGGCGGATTATGGACGTGATAACGGGGGCGGCTCGGTGGCGGTAGAAAACGCAGCCAAGGGCCATGAAACGTGCTCAGACTGCAGGGAAGAAAATGATACCGGATGAAATACAGATCAAACACTCAAGTGTGTGAGCACGCATGCACACACAGCCTTTGATTTCCTCATGCAAACAAAACATTTTATCATTTAAACCAAGGATGACTCTTTTTGCAGAAACCGTTGAGGGGAAAATCACATCAGTGGTGTCTGCTCCCATCTCTGCTAGAACTGTTTTAAAAACTGCTCACTGCATTTGAAGAGTTTCTTTTTTTTTAGGTTAAATTAAAGCCAAGCCGGTTTAAAGGACTTTTGGCAGGTTGCCAGAACAAAACGGCGTTTCAACAGTGAGAAATTAACAAAAACCACAGCTTAAAAACTAATTTTGAGCAACAACTGCTCTCAATATATTGTACGGAAACCGTTGTTGGGAAAGTTTAGCTGGCAGCTGAGAGGTGATCATTTTTATCAGGCAAATTGATAATCAGCGCAAAGGAAAAATCTCTAATTTGGTAGCACTAAGAAATAAGGACGTTACATTCATTACATTCATCAGCCCTGGTATAAATGAGAAAATAACCTCTTTATGAATCCAACAGACATCAATCAGTCCTCAAGCAATAACTTGGATTTACACAAAATTAAAAATTAAAAAGAAAAGAGAAAAAAAAAAAAACCTAGACAAAAAAAAGAAATGCAGGATCATGTCATCACGTCATTGAGGCTAACAAAACTGCTGCGGTTGAAATACAATGTGCAGCCAAAGTGGCCACTTTTTCTTTTATATATTAAAATTCATGTTACAAATGTTATGGTTTTCGAGTAGGAGGAAGTTAACACTTTACATTGGCCTTTTTGACAAGTACTGTAATGACTTCAGTCTATTGAAAATCCCCACTTATTTAGTCATAAATCCAATGGCGGTGTTTTTACACTTGCTAAAATCAGAAATGGATCAACAAACTTTGAATTTCCGAGGCTTCTGTAATTTGAGAGATACCTGTCAATAGGCTTCCAAAAGGCAACTGTTAAGTGTTACCAAATAAACACACAATGAAACTATGGGTATCCACCAAAATGTGTTTTGTTTTTTTTTTTAACCCAACAGACAGACAAATATTCGTCATGTGCACGTACTGGTCTGAATGAACAGTTTTATTACAAACCAGCAAAAACACTCCACAAATCTAAAGCCTGATGTATGAGGAAAGTTTCATAGGTCATAATGAACTGTGCTTGTTCATCGTTGTTAATGCTGTAACCAATCAGCCCTGCCGAGAAAAAAAACCCGACCAAACATAAAAAAACCCCAACACACACCATTAAAGTACATGTAAGTACAAGAGCAGCACAACAGCTGTACCTCTAGTCGAAACTTGATCTGCCCGTTAACTACATTTAACACTTTTTTTTTTTTAGACATCGACTTTTATCACCAGACACACACACACACTTGCACAGACTTTGTTCTGGTTATGCAGTGAAATAATCTCAAACACACACACACACACACACACACACACACACACACAATCATCACAGCCTCTCATGTTCACTTGAATGCAGCTTTGGCTGAGTGTTCTCATGGCAGTGGCGAAGCGAAGCAGGCGAAAACGAATGCACCACGACACTCGTCGGAGACCGGGTTTATTTTTCAAAGTACCATAACGAACATGATGCCCATTGAATCCCCACAACACCGTTTTAAACACTAATGACTAATGGGAATTGCGATAAGCTAGGGGGAAAAAAAAGTTTTTGTTTATTTTATTTATTTTAGAAGATACAGGCAACGTATCGGTTCAAAAGCAGGGCTGGGCATCAGAGGGAACCTCATATCAATTATTATGCCAGTTTTGAATTAATCCACTTTTTTTTGGTTGACTGGAATCAGATTTTATTACAGGACAAAAAAAGAGTTTTTGTGAAGCATGTTTATCTGCAGACCCACTTTATTCTTTACACACCTGCTAAAAAAAATAAATAAATAAATTAAAAAAAATCACCCAGCAAATACTTTCTCATACTCCGCCAGAACTCTTCGGACTTGGCAAACGTTTGGTCCAATGGCCACTTTTAGACGAAGAGTTTTCTCTGTTTACTCATCAGTGAACATGTTAATAGACGGTATACTAAAGCCAATAATTTGTAGAGCTATTATTCCTTTTATTCAAATTGATTTTGTACCATAAGTTCGAGGATTTGTGTGTGGCCAAGTCTTGAAAAAAAAAAAAAGGTCGAAATTAGGAGTTAAATGTTTTGGGCGCAATGATAAAAAAAAAAAAAAAAAAAAAAAAGGGAGCAAAGCGATACACGGTCTCTGGAAAACAAACAAACAAAAAAACAGACAAGAAAACATCAGAACTCAAGCCTTAAAGACAAAAAAAAAAAGCTGTCCACTTATTCTCACTTCCCATGTGAACAAACATTTGACTTGAAACCAAGAAATCTCCTGTCGGTTAAAGTGCACCATTACAGAATTTAATGTCCATTTGAAATGTTATTAAAAATTTACATGTAACAGCTGCGCATTCTCATTTTATACCCTTCAAAACGATTCTTGATTCCCATTATGTATTGAGCTGAGTAATGCTAAAGGCTTAATATCGGATGCACAGACGATTAAGGTGCCAGTGCTCTTGTGATAAAACTGCATAAAAAGTGACTGATCGATCAGACTCCCTAAAACCCTCTTTTAGGAAACATAGTCCCAGGAGCTAAGGAGCCACAGAAACTCAACTCGGGAAAATAAAAAAAAGGACTAAATCCACTGTGACATATTCTTTGTGTGCCTCCACCACATCTAAAGGACTGTATTTGGAAAAAAGCAATAGCTCTAACGGTTTACTGTTGTTGCAAATTTGACATTAGCAGCAGCAACAATCACCTAACTGTTTATTGTTATTTATTTGTTTTTCTTGGTTTTTTTTGGGCCCATAACTGTTTCAAAACAATTAGCATAAATGAAATTGTTTGTTTTTTTTTTTTTTTCTTATCCACCTGCTCTTTCTCTGGATCACCAACACTTTATCTTGAACTTTTTGGACCAGTTGAAAAGTCAACCACCAGAGAACACTACTAACTGAGGCAGCGTCTTTTGCCTGGTTCCTGGAAAAAAAAAAATCTGGCAGTTAAGAAAGGCTGCTAGAATCTGTTTGGGTCCTCAAAGTTAAAACCATACCAAAGCTGGGTGTGAAAGCTGTATTAAGGGATTATTTCTCTGTACTCAGTCCTACGAATCAACCCTCTGGACTGGCGTTCTTCTCAGAGACTAAATGATTTCATTTTAACACTTACAGAACGGCTACAGAAACACCGAAATCCACTTCCACATGCATCTCTAAATGCCCCATTCTACACATTCATCAGCCTCTGGACATTAATGTGTGAACAGGGCAGGGAGTTGATTTTTTTTTCTTTTTTTTTTGATCTACTAGACACACAGTGGCTGGTTTGTGGCTTTACAAAAACAGAAACACCATCAGATCCAGACGCTGACACCGTGAGAAAAGTGGCCGGTCACATAAAGGATCACTGGAGAGAGACCTGACCACTGGGGCTGAACACTGAAGGAGTATTTAAATAAAAAAATCAAAAACACCCAACAACAAATCAACACCTGGAACACGAAAGCCTCCGCAGAGGAGCGGGAGTGGCCATACAGGACTAGTGCATCCACGCTGAGGAGAAACCACAACGGCGGCCCCGGAGAAACTTTCACATCCAGCGGCGCAGCAGCGCTTCACTAACTCATCCACGGCAGATACAAAACTGCAACACTGACCCAGCAACCAGAGGTTCCAGTCATTTGACACTGTGCCAGACCTGTTTCAGGACCGTCATACTGTGTATCATGACCCTCGGTGGTTATCAGACAGTACCCAAGCATTTCATTGCTTTAACAAAGGCGCAAAATCTGTAACAGATCACTTGAAATAAAGACGGCGCGTTTATTCATTTAATTTCAAATTGTGTAAAAATCAAAACCAGTGAAGGATTGTGGGCCCCCCCCCCCAATCGCTCACCGACTGCTACTGAGCAGCATTGCTGCCATTGGTAGCTGAAAGGTATATTACAACATTAAAAAAGTTAAAAAAATTGTATGATTTAAATATTGGCCAATCAAAGTTTGAATTAATTTTATTGCTTTTTTTAAGTTAGCTAACTTTGCCTCAGATGCATGGAAAAAAGGTCAAGATGAACTTAAATCATCTGATAATCACAATTTGGACAGTTACATATGCTTCAATTGTATTTTGCTTTAGACAAGAAAGTCTGAATTTTTTTTTAGACTGTTTTTTGTAGAAAAGTTTAAAGATTATGCTCTGCATTCTAGATCTGGTTTATATGTACTTTACAGAAAAATAACTTAATAATCATGTAAAGCTGACTTAAAATGGCTGATTTTAGCCATAACTGACTTTATACCCATATATGTATTTCCTTCCATCTGGTTTGCCTTTATTTTAAACTTTAATTGGCTCTTTCCATATTAAATCTAACAAATGCCCGTTCAGGTTCAGTCTGATTGCCATCCAGGCTCTTGACGTGTAGTATGACGGTCCTGTTTTCAGGCCTAAACTACATACCAGCTTCATAAGTTCCACAGCAGAGAGAGACGTCTCAGGTGCCAATGAAGCGTCTCCCACCAGCACAGGGAACCGCTTCTCTGGAATTTTTTCAGGTCACAACAGAGGAGAAACCAGACCACTTCAGTTCCAGCCACTTTGATTTTTTTTTTCTGTGTAGAGAACAGGACCGTGAAACCCCCTTGGGTTCTGTGCCAAACAATCTTAATAGCCAGCAGCCAAAATCCCCCAGCATTTGGCTGTTGGCTAATTACTCCACTCTACCTGTGTACATAAGCTGCAAAGAGAGTTTATTTTTTCCCCGCTAAAATAGCAACAACAAGGACAACTGTAACAGCTATTGGTTATTTTTTTCTTTCTTTTTTTTTTTTTTTTAAAGGTGCATTACTCGCTCATACAGAGACTTCTGAACATCGAGTAGAATCGTGCAGCGAAAAACTAAAGGCGAATTTCATTCCAAAATGGATTTATCTGCCATCTGATCGGACACACACAAAAAACCTGATTTAAAGATTTTTTTTTAAAGTGTCATATGTATTAGAGACATTAAACCATGATTCTCAGGTGCCAAACAAAAAATTGGAATGAAACTCAGAAACAAAATATTCCACCTTATCAGTTTACACCTAAACTGATAACTGTCCAAACACTGTTTAGGAAATGCATTGTATATCTTGTCAGGTTATTTCTAAAACCTGTAAAAGTTTGAGATTCAGAAGATCAGTGGCAAAAGGAAGATTTTAACATCATGGCATAGCACAAGGGCAAGGACTTCTTTCTTGAGTTGCCATCTGCACAAATACTTAGCAATTATAGTTGAAGGAAATCTATTGTAGAACAGGGACTACAAAAAAACAAAAACAAAAACAAAAACAAAGCAAGACCAGAATAATATGCAGGAACTGGTCGGGTTTGGTTTGGACTGGGAGCATCCATAGAAATCGGGATATTTCAGTAAAGCGGAAGGTAAATGACAAGAAGTTATCGCAGGTTAACTTAGAAAAAAAGCGTCGAACTGCCATCCCTATTCAAACTTGAAGATTAGAATTGATTTACTGCATCTTAGATCAGCATCAAGCAGATATGTGCAGCAAAACGTGTTTTGCTTTTTTTTTTTAGTTTTCAACAAAGAGGAACCTGTTTTTTTTTTCCCCCAACAGTGGTACACAGGTTTGTCTTTTTTTGGTGGGTTTATGTTGGTTTTTTTTTTAAACATCGAAAGAAGAGCTTCTGCGCTGAAATTCCACACAGATGTTTTGTGTATATATTGGAAGGTGGGATTTAGAGAGTGTGACAGACAAAGTAGACGGTGAGCGCAAGCCCTTTTCCCATCCTGTCCCTCAGGGGAGCGTCAAGTATCGAACACTGACCTCCTGCAGGCTTGAAAGACGTCCGTTAAAGGTCAGTTATTTCATCCTTCATTGAGCTGTTGCTCAAATTACATCAGTGTTACAAGTTTTCACGGACAAAAATAAAGAAGGGCGAAACTAAACCTTTCACAGCCGCCCTTTAAGCCTGCAGGTTGTGGTGTTTGATACTCCTAACATAAACTTTGGGTGGAGTATCACTGTGAGGTCACAGTAGGTGGAGGTCATTTCTCCTGCAGCAGGGCGGGGATGTTGATGTTCCAGCCAATGGCCTGCCGGTCGAAGCCGCACGTGAACAGGTTGCAGGAGGTGTTGTCCTCGCACCAGGCGGAGCAGCACACCATGCGGCGGTGACCCTGAACCAACAACAACAACACGGCGACTGATAAAAACACCGAGGACAAGGAAACAGCCTGGGATGCGTGACAAACAAAATTAGCTTTTCTTTCTTTGACATTTTTCTTCTTTAATTTGCCATACACAATTTTAAAAAGACTAAAACTGCAGATGTTGCCTTTGCATCAACGGCAGGGAAGCCCCACATTTGTGTTTTATCTCTGAGCATTTTTAAGCCATGAAATTTAAAAGCAAGTAGTGGAACACTCAGGATGGAAAACCTGATTCAGCATTGAGACCAACAGGAAACACTCTTCACTTGAGCTCAAGAGGACGACGACATGCAGTAGTTTTATGAGTCCTATCAGCATGATAAACGATATAAAAACCAGTAAACTCATCTCTAGTCTAAATCTTTTAATTAAAGTCTTTTTTGTTCTTTTTTATTGGTGAAAAATTGTTTGTTAGAATCAGTTTGTGATTGAAGTTTGAGGACAAAAATTTTACAGTAAAACTTTAACAACAAAACCACACTTGACAGTATCTTCTACTACTACTACTGCGAATACTACTACTACTATTACACCACTACTTCCAGTCAGAGGTCAACTGACCTGTCTGTTGCTTCGTGGGAGTCGAGCCAGTCGCACCCCAGACATGTCGAACAGCCGGACCTGCCGATTGTCGTGTGGGAGAGCGATGATTTTCTGGTTCACCGACACGCTGATCCTAAAAAGAGTGAACAGCGCACGGGATGTTAGATGTAACTGCAGTAGATGGTAATAATGGTGTGACAAACACAACATGAATTATGACAACTATCTACGTCTGCACACTCATGTTTTCAATGAGCAGACCAACGCTCCAACTTTTGCTGTCCCACATAATTTTGTCATAATAATCACACAAGAACATAAGGATTAGATTAAAAAAAACAAAAAAACAAAAAAACAAAAAACCCAAACCTGATAATTGATATATCAATTCATCAAATATTGTCTGGTGTTCCAGCTAATAAAATGTGAGGATTTCCTGCTGTTCTTTGCCATTCATCACAGTAAACTTAACATCTTTGGGCTTTTGATAGTGGTTGAATAAGGCAAGTCATTCGAAGGCGCTGTCTTCAGCTACAGCATTTTCCCCTGGTTTTCAGGAAGATAATCAAGATACAAGCAAATACACACCTGTTGCAGCCCTAAAACAACAAGGTGTGGAGCCACTGGATAGAAAGTTGGCCAAGTGCTGGGATCATAAATATCTAAAACAAGTAACAAGGAATTAAAATGCCAGTGTAGCTGTTTTACTTAAAATAATGTATCTTATCACCAAATGTTCCTGGGTAATTAATTGTGTAAAAACTGTAAACAATGAACTGCACTCGTGATGCGAGGGCCTGTCTCTCATCTGTAGCCTGGGTTTTCTGTGTGTCTGCAGGTTTGCAGCTCACCGACCTGTTGACAGCGGAGTCGGTGCGGATGGTTGCTATCGGCGACCTCATGTTCTTCAGGTCCCACACTTTGACGGTCCGGTCATCGCTCCCAGACACCACATTGTCTCCCACCGTGAACACGGCCGAGGTCACCGTGCTGCGAAAGGACGGGAGAGCAGGTTTAATTTAGACTGAGAGTGTAGGAAGGCGGGCAGCAACCTGGACTCGAACAAATTCATTAGTTTCCATTATTGAAGTGCTTTGCTTCTAACCTAATTAATCTAAAAATCTCAGTAGTAGAAGGTAGTGTTTTTTTTATATCTAATACTTATTTAACTGAATACTGACAATATTGTTTTAGAGGGTATAGGACTGAATTTTCCTATTTAAAGATGTTACAACTTCCCCTATTTCCCCCCATCTGACACAAATGAAAACTACAAGTATTTTGGTCAGTTTTATTGTTTGGTCAACTGACTGACTCCAAAACAATAATATTAATTCATTTATTAATTTTTCCCCTTCGATTTTTTTGCTGCTTCAGGGCTGATAAAAAAAAAAAAAAAAAAACGCTGGCGACACCTTTTCTGTTAACATTTATATTTATGCTTAGTAATCTAAAAAAGATGGTAGAACCAACTAGACAGTAAAAGAAACTTATCAATACATTTATCCAGATATTTTGATTTGTCAAAAACTGAATATGCAAAACAGACATAGAGTACAGTGGAAAATAAAACGAGAGAAAGCAATTATCTGTTAATGAGTGTGTGTGTGTGTGTGTGTGTGTGTGTGTGTGTCGGGCTGACTCAGTGTGTCCCTGGAACACGTTGACAGAGTGGATAGACGGGTCTCTGAAGTCCCACAGTCTGAAGGTGGTGTCTCTGGATGAGGTCACCACCAGACGCTGGGTGGGGTGTGTGCAGCAGTGGGTCAGCTCCTGGTCGTGGCCTGAAATCAAACACATAAACACACACAAACATAAAGAAACAAACATGCATACATACGTGCGCACGCACGCACGCATGCACACACACTCCTTCAGCTGAACTGAATAACTGTGGATTAAAGGCTGACTTGTCAGGAAACGCAAACCTGGGAGACACTGAATCCCTCCCAGCTCCATGGGAGTCACAGTTTGACCTCTTACTTCCTTGGATAGAGTATCAGGGGGTGTCATTACTGCCAGAGCTGATACTCTGAACAAATACATCCTCTGGTAAATATGTCTTTGCTTCATTATGCGGTATTCAACATCCCCAACTTCAATTAATTCCAATCTGAGAGTAATAAATTGTGTGAAGGGAATAATAGAAGAATAGGGTTCAAATAGCAACGTGAAAATTCTTTCGACTTTTTCAAAAAATATATTTAATATTTTAATTTTTAAAAACATATACTTGATATCACATTTGATCAAGAATTTAGAGATGAGATACTAAAACTGTTACACACATGGAATATTTATGATAAAACATGTTTTGAATGTTTTCCCTATAGTAAATACTATACATTTTTAGAGTTGTTTGTCTGTAGTTTAGCCTGTTTTAACACATGTAGGTATTAGTAATAAGTTACTAGAACTGAAGCTTACTCCTTTTGTCTCGTTCGTTTAACCAGCAATGTAAAACGGGTCATTTGTGATTTTCAGGGGAAGTTATGTAGCTGGACACCAAAGTCTTGTCGTCTCTATCAGGTCTCTAGGACCGGTGCCACTGAGCCTGTAAAGGAGACCATATCCCCTGCTCACCAACCACATCTGGAAAACCGCTCTGTGAACAGAGCAGCCCTACAGAGGCACGGCATAGATGAATAAACCATGGTTTATAAAGATAAACATTCTGTTCAAAACAAAAACTAACAAACAAACAAACAAGTTGGGCAGAGGCGGGCTATCTGAACATGCTTTATAAAGTAAAGGTTATTGGGGTAGGAAGTTTAATAACAGTTATATCAATGTAATATTTCCTTCTTCCATACCAGTCAGTGAGTGGACCAGCTCTGAAGTCTCCACGTCGTACAGGTTGGCAGCCCGATCCCAGGAGGCCGTCACCACCTGTTTCCCCCCCACCAGCCAATCAGCAGCAATAACCACACCCTGATGGCTGCGAAGGGTCGTGGTTGCCACGCGGATGGAGGGGCAGTCGTTAGGACCCTCCACTTCGCCATCGGCCTCATCCTTATCCGAAAAGTCCACGTCGTCTTCGCAGGGCGTCTGCTGCTTTTTTGGCAGGGGGGGACAGACAGAGTGGTTAAGTTACAGAGACAAACGTTATGAACAACTCGCAAAGGCATCAGGAATTCAGTCAGCAGCACAGTAACAATGCTGTCGGTGCTCACACTCATATCAACAACAGGCTGTGGGGTTGGCAGCTGCACCATGTATCTCCAGATGTGAGCTGTCTGGTCACCAGAGGCTGAGGAAGGGAAGAGAGAGAGCGAGAGAAGGGACAGAAAGACTATTATTAGAGTCCAGACAACCCTTTCTATCAATATGTGTGATGAGTTTTCAGGACAGAGTGCATAAAGATGCTTCACCATCTGTTTCCACAGTTCTACTCTGTGGTTATAACTCAAGGTAACATCGCAACATTATACAAAACTAAAAATCACAAAGTATTTCTAAAAATGGAAAAGAGTATTTTTTTTTTTTGTTCCTGAATTGATGGCCGAGGGTTTTCAAGCTCTGGACAGGTCCGAGTCGATGTGAGGATAACATTTTTCTGGCTGCAGTGAATAAATGTGGAGCATTACCTGTTAGCGCCATCTGTTCAGTAGGGTGGAACTTGATGGAGTTGACTATGGAGACAAAAGAAAATGATGCACCGCGTCACATCATAATTTGACTTTATGATTAGCAGTTCAAATTAAACTTGTGAATTAATTAAAAAGGGAGTTGAGATATTTCGAAGGAGCTTAAATATTGTTATAATTTACATATATTTGCATATTTATAAAAAAAGGCATTTATATAACAGCATTATTTAACCACTTATTTACTTAGAGTGAACATACTGCAGAAGGTCAAAATATGGTAACAAATCTTATGAAATTCATACATTTACAGCATGAGCAGGTTTGGGAAAAAAAAATCTGTGAGGCTCTATTCTACAAGGCCAGTTTGAGTAAACTATATTGCAAAAATTCTTATGAATTTACTGTACATCCTTATAACTTTACCTGATCCCTGATGGCCCATGTATTTCAGGAGGCACTTCCCAGTTTCGATGCTCCACAGCATTGCAGTGTGGTCTGTTCGGACACATTATGGACGCAAAAGGAGAAGGGGAATCTTGAAATTTGAGGCATTCTTATCAACTTCTCTATTCAGTAATGCTAATTTTTTTACAATGCATGTCGGAGATATTACAATATTATAATCATGACATATTTTCATTTGTCTTGTCATTTATTTTTTTATTTTTTAACAAAACCCCCCCCCAACTTTCTTGTTTAATGTGAATATTTCAACTAGCTGTAAAATGAAGGGGAAAAAGGATTTTTAACTCTGCTGATGGCGCAAGAGCAAACATATCCTCCTCCAGCTAACAAGTGTTAAGAGTATCATAGTGTTTGGAGACAGAAAACAAAAGATTAATCAAAGAACAAAACAGAAAACACAGGAAAGACTGAGGAAAAAAAAGATGCATGGCGTATGGTAAATAAAGAGAAACCTTTGTGGTGAAAATCAAATCACTAGTGTAGGAGAGCGAATGAATGAAATACCTGCAGATGCGGTGCCCAGCACCACTGGCTGTGTCCTGGTGACGCTGAGGTCCCAGATGCCATCTCTGTGGCCCACATACTCCCTGACCAGCTGGCACACGGCTCGGGACGTGGTCGCCTTGAAACTGGACACGATCTGACACCGACACCAAACCCGAGTTAATGCACAGCGACACCCGGAAATCGCAGCTGCGTCGCAAGCAGGGTTCCTGCACGTCTGACCTCTCTAAACGGCGGCCTCCACATCTTTTCAATGTGCGGGCATGAGAACTGATTTTGTCTGCGATTTATGTGATGTGATTCCATGTTCCAAAGGTTACTTAAATATCACCCTGACAGACCCTGTTTTGGAATGGAAATTGGCATAATGGGGCATTAAGACCCAACACTGATCATCCTCGCCATAGAGATTATTAAGGCTCCTTTGTTAAAAATTATCACCTTTTTGATGTGCCACACGTGAACGAAAATCCATCAAATCAATCCTTTCGAATGCATAAAATTTACTTATTTTTTTAAAGGCAGTCCTGGTACACTGTTTTTTAGATTTAATAGCAGCATGAATTTTACAGAATCACCTGTCGTCTAAGGCAGTAAAAAAAGATGTCTTTTTTTGCAATTCCCAGACATTTTAAGCCCTGGGAATTAAAATGATTTGACTTTTCGAGACTCCTCCTGAGCCGTGCAGGAACCCTGGTGTGACGGAGGGAGGAAGCAGGTTCAGCAGAACTGAGGATCACTGAGGAGCTGCTCAGCAAGGGGTCCTTGTAGTATGCCGGGGCCAAGAAGCTTTGTTTGACAACAGCGTTATTCGTATCAGTCCTGGGTTCAAGAAGTTTTCACCGAATTGCCGTTATTGGTATTTGTTTTTAAGCTTAACTGAGCACAGGGTTGTCATAAATCTGATGCTCCGTGTGCTTGAAAACAAACACCATCGGTAACCATTAACCCAGATCTGGTATCAACACAATGCAGACACGTTAAGTATCAGTATTGTATATTGCATATATCATTACCCGGATTACTGTGAACGCAAAACTGCAAAAAAAGAGAGAAAAATCTAGAGGGGGAAAGGAAATTAAAAAAATACTGAGTTATGGTGAAACGGAAGAAAAAAAAAAATAAAAATTAAAATATCATCAGTTGTATCAGGGTTTGGTCGAGGTGTTTACATTAAAGATAGGGATGATACAAACTGGACTCTTGGTTCGCTTTGGACAGAGACCACTAAATAAGTTCCAACTGAAAGGAAGAAGGAGAGCACAGAGAACGGCATCATTCATCTGACAATCAACTCTCAGGCTACACCTAGAACAGAGCATACCATTTAAAAATTTATCAGTTAAAAAAAGACATTAAATCAACGAATTATAATCCAAATAAAAACTGAGACTGAAGTAAAAGTACCGTTGATAAGCGTAGTGGGGACCGTTGGTTACCGGTTGTTAGGAAGGCGAAACAGCGGATGTAATTTCTGTGCTAAATGCATAAAACACGTCTTTTTGTTTCATTTATATACCATGTGGCATGATTTTTTTCCTCAGTTACAGTTTGTCATGTAACGCAAATGCAGTTAGACAATGTGAAAATTAGTCAAGGTCTGACTTGGCGTACACAGCAACTGATTGATGATGAATCCAGAACCTTGTTGAAATGTAACACTGATGCAACATGTCACATTTAACAGAGGAGCGACAGGGACCGGGAGGTTTAAAGAAACGGGAAGTGCTGCGAAATGAGCTCTGAGTGACCAGCTGAGTTACAGGTATTGGATCTAATGCACCCAGCAGTTAATGCTCTACAGTTTGTAGCCTTGGTGTGCAGTCTGCTGTGGCTACGTTGAGATTTTGCTATGGTAAATCAGTTGATAGGACTGATTTTTAATTCGGTATTTTTGAGAACAACCTTCGTTACAGAGGCAACTTCAAAAGGTAGCACTTGTTTTCTGTGTGCTAGCAGTACAGCTGAATCATTCTATCAGCTGACACTGGCTTATTGCATTTTTATATATGGGTACTGTTGTATTTTTCAAGTGTAAAAGACTCGAGCATCAACACATTAAATTTACAATAAAATAATGGATACGACATTGACGTGCCAAGTCTCAGCTTTAATTTCACTGGGTTTATGTCAGTGTAGAAAGTTGTAACACACAGTGCACAAAGTCTAGGGGCTCAAAAGTAACTGGACAGACGCGCATGAGGTCAAACCAAAGTCATTGTATTTAATATTATGTGAAGAAGCCTTGATTGCCAGTGATGCTCTCCCTTGGTGTAAACCCACTCACATTAAAGCAGAGACTTGGCACTGAAACGTGGCATCTATTGATTTATTCAAATATCAAATGTGCTGAACACTGAGCCTGAAAAAAATGAGGTAAAAATACTGACGTACTGGACTGTATCTCAAACCTTGAGCAAATAAAACCAAAACTTGTTTTCTTTTTTTCCAATTTGAGCAAACCTACTCTTTAAAGTCACAATATCTGATTAATCTGTTAACAGATAAAACTAAATAAGGTATCCGGTAATCCGATACGGACCAGTAATTCCCAGCAGACCACACACACTGCCATAATTCAGCAAATGATCTAAAGCAGCCAACAAACGCTCCTCCACCGAGTATTTTATTAATCAAGGCACAAAGGCGTTGAGTTAACAACCGCTTTGCATTAAAGATGCCTCCAGAGTGCACCGTTATGTGAATGCCAACAAGTAGCAAGAGGTGCAACTTAAAAAAAAAGCCTGTTAGTGTGATAAAGTCATGTTTTAGCTCACACAGAAACTAATTAAAAAAAAAAAAAAAACGACAACAACAAAAAAGGCTTAAACTCCTACATTTGAATGACCAAGTCTCTTGGGGAGGGAGTATCGACCCCCTGGCTGGGCTGTTCATGCATATTGGCACACAAGGGTGGGGGTGGGGGTTGGGGGGTGTGGGGAGAAATGAACAAGTTACCCATGAGTCTCCACCCCACAACTCCCAGCTGGTTACGCTGAAGTTGCGGGATCCACCTACTCTGGCATGGCAAGAATTTGAACGCGGCTACGAGCAGAGAGGTGAAAGAGAACAGCAGTTCTTCTCTTTAACATTCAAAGGTCATTTCATCCTGCACCGATGCGCTAGAAAACAATGAGGCCCACCTGGCTGTGTTACTTGTACTGCATAAGATTTAGCTAGATGGGCCTAAATAAACTGGCAAATAACTTTACTCTCTAATATTTACAACAACAATTTCTTCTTTTTTTCTAATTTCCAAAATCATCTTCAAATAAATAAACAAAGAATTTACCTTGCTCGTGGAAGCCTTGTATGTGGTCTTCAGTTTTTGCGACAGCTGACTTGTGCTATGACTTGCTGCGGATTTGTCGGAGAAATAAAGGCAACATATATTGGTAACAGTGAGAAGGTTTTTAAAAAATAAAAAGTAAAAAAACTAAAAAAATAGTTACAGTCGCACGCAGAGAGCAGGGTACCAAAAACACTATTTTAGAACATTTCATATCCTACTCTACATGTTTCACTAATATACATGCTATTTTAAAAATAATACATTTACAATTATAATGTATTTAAATATGGCGTTTAACTCACCTTTTGTTTTAGGCACTCCTTTGGCTAAATCCGTGCCTTCCAAAGTCTGTCCCTCTGCAGCCAAACGGTCGTTCAGTGTTTCAATTTCTCTGCGAACTGAGGATCAAACAGGTCATGGGTTAAAAGCTGACTGACGTTAGACGGAAGAGCCACCGGCATCCTGAACCGTACATGAACAACTGCGCTGTTTGATTTGACACATAACGGGTTTCCCCTGTTGTCGGTACCACCACATTTAGACCAGGGTACTTGCCATGTGGAAGAGGTGTTTAAGATGGTTGCTCTATAATCGGAGATTATGATAGATTCTCAGTCACCATGTCGGAGCCTCTGAAAAACAGGGTTTTCAAAGACTGGACCGAGACTCACGCCAAAACATAGATGCCGGAACAGAATCAAGCAGTGGCTGGCTATGGAAGGCGTCACCTACTTTAATCCTATTTTGTATTCTTGTTCTTTAATGAAATAATCTTAACTTCTTCTCTCTTGAACAATTTCCAGGATAAGAAGTAGCATAAGTGTTTGTTTTAAAAAAAAAAGGATATTTACACACCTAACTAAAGTATCAATATCATGTAGCATGAAGAACTTGAAGCTGGATGCCCAGATTAGCTGACGAAATCCAGGTGGAGAAAAAAAATCAAAGGGCCCTTCAGCAAGAGTCTCTTCTAGTCTATCTGCACAGTGGATGACTGCAGGAGACTGACTGGTAAAGAGAGGCTCCTAGCTGTGCTGTATATCAGCAATCATTTTTTTTTTTTTTTTAAGTGAATAACAATTAAAACCAAAGCAGTACTTGCTGCCTTAATGACGACTTACGCTCCAGGTTTTCAATGTAGAGGTTTTCAAACTCTCTCTCAATCTGGCTGAACAGGTCCAGCAGATTGCTCCTCAGGGACAGAGGCAGTTTGGAGTCCTGCAGGGAGAGAACAGTGTTGCAGTTGCAGTTTTGCAGTTTAAATGGCGAGTGGAGGTCTGGGTGAAATGTGTATGTGCGCAGATGTATTAATGTGACGGTTGAGGCTAAAAAATAAACCGGCGCCTATCTGAAGTAGAAAAAAACATTGAGAAAAGGGACAGGCAAAGCATGTACGTGCACAGCTGGAATATGAATCTGTTGGAGGAGACTTGGCAGCCACACCAAATGCTAAACTGCTTAGGGCCCTACAAAATAAAAGTCCCTGAGCCTCGGTTTTAGGTTTTGTAACCTCAATATAGTAACTTTCATCCCATCCCAAAAAGCAATTGCACAAATAAGCCTTTAACCCCCCCCCCCCCCAACTAAATCTCACCTTGCTAGATAAATCACTCAGGTCAGAAAAATGAATTGAGTTTCTAAAATAAAACATAAGCATGCATTGAAATGAGATATCACGAAGATATCTGAGAGTCAAACAACTGTGTGAAAGCCCACAACAACAAGCCTCCACACAGTTACAAAGCACTTTCCTGAAACAAAGCAGAAGAAAAGACTCTTATTACACTACAAAAACCTTGAGGAAGGAAACATGAGTAAACTCCAGTTTCAGGCCCAAACAGGAAAGAATCAATAAAGGAATCTTTAAAGGGAACAAATCAGTGAAAGGGTCATGGGACACAGGGGATATGCTGGCATCTTGCAAAACAGGCAGGAGTAAGGTTACCACTTTCCAGCAAAAATATACCTTGATTTTTTGTTTTTCATGTGCATTCAGGAGTTGCCGCAAGAAGGACGCAGTGCACAATGCACTTAACGTATCAGAGTGAGGACAGAAATGGGGGAATATTAAAATAAGTTGCTGATTACGTGCTTCAGGAGTAGTTAAAAAATGGGTTAGCATCAATTTCTTTTTGTGGGTGAGCAAAACAGTTCCAACGTAGCAGCATTTGTGCCCAACATGTCAGTTATCACAGCCAGGCTGTTACAGAGTCACCGTCAGAGGCAAAGACACAAACAGGAAGTAGGCCAGGTCTCTTCAAGGCTTTTTTTTTTGGTCCAGTAACGTGAAACCACTCAGTGCGTAGAGCCCTTTCTGTACCTGAGTGCAGCCTACGCTGCGTAATGCACTATTCCTCAAGCTGAGTTGCTGCTTGCTGCCATATTTTCTGAAAAAAAAAATCAGTCAATTGTGCTGTTAACATTCATGGGGGGGGGGGCTACAGGCCCTCATACTAGAAAATATTTTCCTAAGAATTTTAAGTGATTGTAAAATTTGCTATGGATTGATGCTAGTATTTTTTTTTTTTTGTTTATCAACTCCCATTCCCATTAATCTCATATTCTTGTGCATGAAGAGGACAAAATATTACCCACCACTTCCAATGGTGCGAACGGGAAAACATGGACTCCTGTGAGAACAACGTTGATCAGGCCAAGGAGCCCTAACATCCTGAAGCTTCCCAAGAAACTCAAAGTTACAAAAGTCATCTCAAGCATTTGTATTCATGTCCAACAACAATGACAAGAAAGTAGCCTAGTAGAAATCTAAATGTAAGAGCAGATCCACTTCCTGACAAGACAAATTATTTCCCAGAGTTTCCCAAAATCTCTATGGCTATGGCGTGGAGTAAAATGTTATCGTGGCCATATTGTAGTGATCATGGGACACAGTTATTTAAATGACACCCATGGTTACAATTACCAGAATATGCCCTTAACTGTTAGTAGCGTTAGACCCATCTACAGAAAATCAGCAATAGAAAATGTGAATTAATGAACCGTTGCTAGAATAGGAGTTGGGCACTTTGGGCTAAATCATTCTACAGTTGGATGTCATTAAACTGTCAAAGAAGATGAGATGAGAACCAGAAGAACCTCAAACCATATAAAAAAAAAAAAATAAAAAGTTTTTAGTATTTATGTTTCTTCCCCCATTTGTCTGCCGCCATTTTTCTTCTCTTCAGTGCAAGCTTATGAGACTGCTCAGTCGTGCGCTTCATGTACGTTGTTATTTGTTTCCATTGCACTGTCACTTTTTTTTTTAAATCAAAACAGTGACTTTTTTTTAAGCATTTCCATTCAGTTGTGCAAAAATAAAAATGGAATTTAAAAAAAAAAAAAGTGGATGGAATTGCACCTTGAGTAGACAGATAACTTATAACCATGGTCAGAGTGAGTAAAACAAGACCAGGTTGAAACCTGGTAAATAGTTGGATTCCCCTTAATTGTCCGCTACTGTCTGAGTGTTACTGAAAATACAGGCTCAACAAAACCCTTAGTATGTACCTGAAGGTGTAGCAAGATTAAGACATGTTTACCAGCAGTTGCTTGCAAGACACTTCCAAGCTGCTGCTCTGCTGCTAAAATCCTGATGTTATAACTACAACATCTTCTGACAAATTCACCAGACACATAAGCTAAAGACAATGGCTGTGCTGTGGTTTAAGCTTTATTTACTCGTAAAGTGACCACTTAGAGGGAAAGTTAGAAGGTCATTCACGTCTATGTCAGCTGTAGTGTGGTCAGTTGATTGGGACGCATAGAGAGGTTTAGCCTGCAGAGGGAAAACCTGTCCTCGCGCTCGTGGGGCAACACTGGTGACTCTATTCTACGGAAAGTAGCCAAGGTTTGTCCAAAAAAGTCACTAAATTTGACACTAGGTGCTTTTTCTTTTGCTTTTTTTAAAAGATAAGTCACTTAAGGGGACTGAAAAGTCTGTAAATGTAGCTACTAAGTTGCTAAGTTGGCAAAACTATTAAAATGTAAAAACAACTGGCTACAAAACTGTCCAACCTGCAAACTAATTGTGACTCATGTGAGCTTTGGTAACAAGCCTTAATTTGTCTTATTAAGTGGGCAATATAAACGTAATTGTCTAAAATACAAAGTACAGTTGAGTCTTCCCCTCTACAAAAATAAAACAAAAAGGAAAAATGATAAATTGATTCAAACAGGTGAAATTAGGTTCAGAGCCACCACACAACAACTCCTCTAAAAACTAATCAAACCTAAACTACGCCAAACCTATACATCTAAAACTAGCTCTAAAAACTACTTGGGAAGTTACACTACTGTCTGAAACACAGAGGGCTTAACACCTGAAACTTACCTCCATTCTCACGAAGGAATCCAGATTATCAGAGGACTGGGACCAAAAGGGACCAGAGCGAAAAAACACAAAGTCATGAGGAAAGGATTACATTGTTTGTCCAACGTTCAGTTAGAAACAGCTCCTTGCAGCCGGCTGAAATCCCTGAGAACTCTATGCTCCCTCTCACAGGGACTACATGCTTATATTTATGTTCAACTGCATGTCACAAACACAGCTTTCACATTCGGCAAGTCTTCAATGCTGGAAAGGCAACACTGATAAACCATTAAAAAGGTGACCTTAAAGAACTTCTAATTATTAGGATGGAGACTTGAGATTAATAGCAGAATTTAAAAATTCATAAAAGAGTTTATCATTTTACACTTTACTCTCCTGGCAGATTTTACCTGCAAGTCGTGAATCAGGGGAAAAAAATCTGTGCAAAAGCTAAGTTGTTCCATATCTTAACGGGGTTAAAGGCCTTTTTCCCAACCCTCGTTTTGACTTAACACAGTAATAAAAGCACAGGGGTTACTTACAACATTAATGATGCACCTGTTATATAGAGGTAAGCCATCACGCTTTTCATTTTTACACCAGGGCCTTTTCTGCTGTGTATACATGGTGTTTTCAGTAAGAAAAGCACATGTCATTATTAAAAGGCCGAAGGTGAAGGGAATATGAGCTGAGGTATACTGTCTAAACTCCCTCTTGCTGTATAAGAGTTAAATTCAAAAATAAAGAAATACCATAACACTGATTTATATGGGTTAGGTCCACTGATTAACAGTGAGTGAAACTCTGAAATAATGGAAAATATATACACACACACACATATACACACACACACACAAACATATGTACATACATCTGTTAGTTGTGATAAATCATTACCTCTATATGATATACCGTGTGTGTGTGTTAACTCTAGTTAGCATGATACAACAAACCTGCAACCTCTCTGCTTGATCTCACAACAATAAAAGGAGCATACCACTTTTTTTTTTTTTTTTTTTTTAAACCCATCAAGCTTGGTTTACTCCAGTTCCAGCAGCTTGTGAAAACAGCTGGATCCCTACAATGGGCTTAGTCATCTCATGTGCCTGGTGAAGGCTCAACATCAATTTTGACTGTTTTTTTCTGTCCCACAAATTTTAAGAAATTACGACACTAAATCTGTCTACTAAGTCTTCAATTAGCTAAATTTCTGATCATAAAACAGCAGGTGAGATGGTCAGTCATTCGGGGTTGATTTACAACCGAGGAGGCACAGAGACGATTTTTCAGATTGTACAAATTTTAAGGCAAAAGTTCAACAGGCTTTAACTCAGAGCAGAGGTATGACAGACACTTGCTTCCACATGTGATGTAGCCTCTACTTAATTCAGTGACTCATCTATTTTCTCCCCTTTCTCCTTTGGTTTTCTGTCTTTCAAGATAATTAACATCAGGTAACTGTGTTTACCCAACATCCCCTGGAGATATTTCAGCTCCTTATTATCTGGCTGGTGAAATCCAGCCAAGCCTCGGATTCCTGAAAAAAACAACCAACCCCCCCACAAAAAAAAAAAAACAACAGTGACGAGCACCAGTGGTCTCGCCAATACACCTGAGCGAAGTGCGAATACCCAAGCCTGTTCTGGATCCATCCATTTCAGCGAGAGTGTGGCTAAAACTACCACGTGGTAGTTGTGGCATGGTTAAGCTAGGAACAATAATAAACCACTATGCGCCCTCTAAATGGGTGCATTAAAACATAATTGGCTTAGGCTTACAACTCGAGTGCTTACAGGCGCTGTGAGCGACAGCAGGACAGCAAGCTAATAGAAGGCAGGGGAGGAGCAGCTGGAAATAAAGGGTGGGGATTCCAGCTGTCGTTACCTAGAAACTTTGACTATTTAAACACTTTTTGAGCACATGATTTTTGTTCATTATGTAAGTTAACCAGCCATCACCTGTCCCTCCAGCATCTCCCTCTGCAGGCCAGATCGCTCTTGCTCCGTGCTGTTGGTCCTGCGGATGGACAGGCTGTGGGACTTCCTCTTCTGCTTGGCCTGGCGGGCAGCGGCACTGCTCCCGCTCTCAACCGGCATCCCTCCTCCTATGCCCGATGCAAGCACGGTCTGAAAGCAAAAAAATCATAGGAAGTCAGCGGAAAAAACAGGGCACGGTGCCAAATTTGGCAGTGCATGTGGGGAAACGGAGATTTGCTAGGCCACCAGTCTAAGCGAACCCTCAGATGGGAACCCAATGCTGTAACAGGCAGGTTCATTGATGTGTGCGACAATAACAGAACCTCTTCTCTTCTCATTTCTAAAAACAGAAAACTGTCGGCATATGTGTGTTTTAATGGAGAAAACAGAAACGCTATGATTAGGGCTCGCAAACATGGAGAAAAGAACTATTACAACATTCAGAGGACCATGACCTGGTTACTTATCTGTTCAGTTATGGGGTAACAAATTCACTTCACCAAAATGGAGTTGGTGCTCATCACATTGAAAGGTAATGAAAGTGTTTACTGTCATTTAAAACAGGTATTTGAATATTTTTTTTAGGGCTGAATAAAAAAAAAAAATCTGAATTTTTACAACCTTTAGTATTTTACTATCTTTAGTATTTATGCCTTGAGTCTAAAAAATGCTCGAGGGAACTCGAGGTGTCCCTCCAAATGTCTGGTTGTGCAACAACAGCAAATATTCCCATTCGAGGGGCTGAAAGTAGGGAATTTTCTAGTGATTAAAAAGTGGATTTTTTTTTTTTTTTAAAAAAGGACTTTAACTATTCAAATAGCTGCAAGCTATTTCTCCATCAATCAATCGATTAACTGTCTTAAGTGTGTAATGATTAAAGTTACCAATGACATCAAAACGCACAAAAGCAGTAAAAACCTCGTATTTAAAAAAGGTGGAGCCAGTAACTTTGTTTTGTCATTTTCGCTCTCAACTCTTCCGAAATCATTCAGGGAGGCATCAAGGCTTAGTGTTTTCTTTGCAGTGGTAACGTGGTCATCAAAGTTGTTTACCATGATGTTTACCATTAACAAAAAAAAAAACCAAACCAAAGATCAAAATCTTGCCTTTTATGACTTGTAACTGCAGTCAAACAATCATTTCAACGCCTCTGAGACTGTGAAGAAACCCGTGGGCTCTCAGCTTCCATTATTACGGACTGATGCATAACGACTGTGAAATTTCCCTCAAAAGGCCAGGTCGCACGGCGACAGGCTGATCGGTGCATCGGGGTCAGTGAAGACAACATAAGCCCGGCTCCAGCCGTCACATATTAAAAACCGGGGCCTTATATTTGCCCTTGAGCTGGATAACAAGGAGGCGTCTGGGCTCTAAACGTGAAATATAAAGCAGGTGTTTGTTCTGCTGTGATCACTATTATTTTGGTTGCCAGCCTGTTGCCATTGAAGATGCCAGTGCTTCCTTCAATGCGCTGGTCCTTTTTATGTTTACTGAATAAAACAGCCTCGTTCAGCTGTCAGTTAGTTCCTCTAACACACTGTCACTGGAGGAGAAAAACACAAACACACATGAACTACTTTATGTGGTGAAACATTTAGAGACAGATACATATACACACACATATTTATGTAGAAACACAATTAACAAACACCACAACCCGACTTCCCCTCACTCCCTGAGTGAACGTCGACGTTAGTCCAGACAATGTTAGCCTTGTTAGGGCAGACGAGCTAAGCGAAGCTAGCGTTAGCCCCCCCTCCGCTCCGCCGTTAGCTGGCGGTACCGAGGCGAGCTAACGGGCTACACCTAGGACAACCTGCCAGACTTACCAGAAAACAAGGTCTAGGAACACAGGGCCGCGTTCCGGGATAGCGCGGGAAGCGTCGGCCTTCCTAGCATGTCTCCCCGGGGGTGTGAGGCACGGGTCGGCCGCTTTTTGTCCCGATCCCCGCTGACAGTTGACGAGCTCCGCCGCTCGACGCCGAGATAACCGAGCCAATTCCGGCCCGGGGCTTTTCGCAATAAAAGCCGGATCGGCGACCCGTCGGCACCCGCCTTCGAACCAGACTCCGTTCGAAACGCGGCGGTTTCTTGCCTTCTCGGTTGTCGCCGCACGCAAGCACGGATGGCATTTAACTTTAAAAGGGCTTTACGTTCAAATGACATCTCGTTGTAAATTCGGCACAAACGAGAATAACGGAGGGGGGTTTCAAATAAAGAGCGAAGGATTAACAGTAGCAGCATGATGCGTGGCTTAGACGGACATGTTTTGTTTTTTTGTTTTTTCTTACTGCGCCTGTAATATACACGACGAACTAGAAGAGTTGGTATTATTAACACTCACCAAATAGTATTTTGGTGAGTGTTACGAGCCGGTGTGTGTACTTGACAATTATTAAAAAAATATATATATTCCAACAGTATACATTATATTACAAGAGGTTGAACAAAAAACTTTGCGGCCACTTCAGGGGCATTATGATATTACATTATTATATTTACATATCAAAAAATCAAGAGAGAGGGAGGCAAAGTGCAGACACACAGCGAGGTAAATTCCGGGTACGAGATAAAAGATAAGATAAGATAAGATAAAAGTAAACTATATGTATTGAGGGATTTTGATAAAAGAGACAACCTGACTGCAGCGTTTAGT
>CM029113.1:22429007-22466507 GCA_016859345.1 Istiophorus platypterus | reverse complement strand
GTTACTTTAGTTACTTTCCACCACACGGTTGTCCTTTTGTTGGCATACCAGTTTGCGTTTGGGTGCGTCCACCTCCATGGCTTTCTTGCGCATCATGGCTCCCTCAGGGATGAATGGAGGCCTTTCCTGGAGAAGACAGAAGGGAGGGAAAAGATATAAAGATTTAATAAACACAAGAAAACAATCAGGGAGTGGAAAAAAATAGGTGAAACGAGGAGATGCGGGGCTCCGAGTTGGTGACCGGAGGGCATCTACCTTCTCGTCTCTCTTGGCGGGCATGGCCAGGTGGAGCCGGTTGAGAACGTCATGGACCTTCTTGCTCTTCATCTTGGAGTCGACACGGTGGGCGAGGAGCCGGTCGCAGGCCTGAGACACAAGCATGGACATGAATGGCGACATGCTCGCTCCAAGCCGAAGACAAAATGTTGTGCCCCCCCCCCCCAGGCAAGCTTAAATTCTGCCTGCAAGCTCACCTCGGTCTTGACCTGCATGACTCCCTCCTCGGTCAGGGTGCTGGTCTCAGTCACGGGGATTCCCTCAGCAGAGAGGTCTGCAAAGATTTTCTGACCATGGCAAAAAAAACAAACAAAAACAACAAAAAAAAAAAATCAACAATGAAGCTATGACGTTGAGTTAAATGCTTGTGATTTTCTTGACATTTTTCTGTGCAGTTGTCGCCACAAAAGAGCCTCCAAGACGCTTTAGGAATTCCTTGTCTGAACCAGGAATCACTCACCTGGTTCTCCTCGGGCAGCTCGCTGATCTTCTTTACGTCACATTTGTTGGCCACAATGATCAGAGGCTGCAGGGGAGCAAGACAGCAGCTTTAATGTTCAAATTCTCAACAATTTTACACTTGGGGGAAAAAAAAAATCAAATTATTGTCTTTTATTCATCCTTGAGGTGACCGGGTAAAGAAAAAACAGGTGCTGTGGATTCTAGCTCAGTGGCACAAATGTAAATCTTTTACTCAAAAAAAAAAAAAAAAAAAAAAAAAGGCCAAAAATTGGCATATAAAAAACAATTGATGATAAACAGAACTGTTGATTTGTAAAAATCTAAAAGATATGCTACTAGTTAGATTAGAAATTCTAAACAAAACATTTGCTCCATGAAAACTATTGTCTGAAGCCACTACCCCCGACCTTGTTGGCGAACAGGGGTCGGATGTTGTTGAACAGCTCCAACTGCTCCTGCAGGGTATGACCGCACTGCTCGGACACGTCCATGACGTAGAGGACCGCCGCTCGCAGGTGAGCCAGAGCCGTGATGGCCTGCATCTCGATGGTGTTCCTCTCCTCCAGGGGGTGGTCCAGGATACCCGGGGTGTCCACCACCTACAGACACAGAAAACACATACACACACATGCGTAAGTACATAACTGGAGAACGACCAGGGTCAAAGTGTGGAATAATGACGAAAACTGTCTGTACCTTTCTAAATTACATTAAAAAAAGGTGAGTCTAATTTAGGGTCTAATACAAAAATAAAGGCAGAAAAATGAGTGACATCTTTTAGCGACAGACTTTCAGTACAAATTTAAAACACGAGCAGGGAAAACGGAAGTAGCCCTGAATATTTGGTCAACTTTTCAGCTCTACATTTGAAAAAGAGTTACACTTATAGGATCATGGGTAAATTCTCTAAATGTACAAGATCATAGATGAGTATTTGAATATTTCTGACCCATTGGATCAGGGAAAACATAAAAAAAACCCACACAAGTAAAAACCCCAAAAATTCAAACTGAAGACAATTTGAAAACTTTTATGACCCAGAACTTGTAAAATCATCATCAATTTTTTCAAGACTTTGGACCTGGAGACATTATCTATATGGTAAACGCGTTTAATGTAATTACTACACCCAAAATATTTTTGAAAAAACAAAAAAACAAAAAAACAAAAAACACTTAAAACTGAAAAAAATATATATGTGCATATTTAGAAAGTTTATTTAATTTTCCCATTTTGTCCAACTTTGGAGGAACTTTTATTTAAAAATCAATGATTTACTATCATATTATCAAGTAATGGCACGTGCCATTATTTCAGTATTTATTCAACAACATTATCAAAAAACTAAAGCAAAGAGAAGAGCCAAAAAGAACAGTCACTGGTCTGTATGTGGGGTGATTGTTATGGTGTTTTCCAGACTTCAGAGTCAACACAACCAAAAATGTCATTCCGTCCCCGGTTCACATTACAAAAAGCTGAACTCGGCCGTCACAACACAGGGGCACATCTGAAGCAGGAGAGCGTGGCGGTGTGTGTGTGTTTGCTCCGGCGTCTTACCTGCCAGCGGAGGTACCTGTAGTCCATGTGACCCACAAACAGAGACTTGGTGGTGAAGGCGTAAGGCTGCACGTCCACATCTGCTCTGGTCACCTGACAGGGACAACAATGACCATTTGCACGATGTTAGTTGTCTAAAACGTGACATGCGCGACCCCACCCTTCAAAATGCACCCATCGGTTCACGACACACAAACACGCACACATTTTCCCACACCAATCTTGCAGACTTAGTTGACTCTCATGAGTATGTGTGTTTAAGACAGTAGAAGCTCGGCATACGACGAAACACGAACATCTCCGGCATCACTATACAAATGGCCTTGAACACGGCGCCTTTTTACCTTGTTGATGAAACTGGATTTGCCAACGTTGGGGTAACCGCACAGAAGCAGGGTCCTTGTGTTGGGGTCAATGGTCGGCAGTCGGGACAGATGCTGACGCACTGTTTGAAGAAGTAAAAGTGTTAAAGCAGGCTTATTAAAAAAACAAAAAAAAAAACAATTAAAAAAACCCACAACATCCTCACCGCTCAAAGCATGAAATGAAATGAAATGAAATGATTAAATCTGATACCCAAGAGGTTACAGAAACTGACAGACCCAAGACACAATTGTTTAAGTTTCCACTGAGGCCCCTGTGACCCCCCCCCCCACACACACACAACCTTGTTCCAGATACTCCAGACTTGACTTCTGCCTTTTCAGGATGGTGCACATGCGACCAAGGGCGGCTCTCTTCAGCTGTTTGCACCGGTAGAGGGAATCTCCATATTTCATCAGACGCACGTAGTCTTTGGCAACGCTGCGGGGTTTAAAAAAGAAAAACAAAAAACGAAGGTTTGTTTGCTCCTTTAAAAGTTTTTACACATCCTTTATCTATTTCTGGGCTTTGATAAATCTCTGGTGTTGTTGCTTTTTATCTTAAGTTATTCTTACTTCCCTTTGAAGACTGATAACATCTAGCTCTTGTTCCGTGTATATATTAGTTTATATATTAATAGTCCTCTGAATAAGCATTTGCTGGATACTCAGGAGTTTTTATCCAGTTGAGAGCACAAAAAAGAAAAAAAACAGAAAAAAAACAGAAAAAAAGAAAAACCTCCTTTCATATTCAAAAGACGCAGAAGTTTTCATCTCCTTAACCACATCACACTACTCTTAACTGGCTCTGGGTGAAGTCGTCTGCATTTGAACTTGTGATTTTGTTAAAGCTGCAACTTGAAAATATTCAGCCATGAACACTTAAAAGGGTTAAAGGTGATAAAGGTCGCGTAGACGATCAGTTGAAAACAAGCGCTCACATACAACTTCACATTACAGGCAGCGCTCAAACTAGTTAATGGGTAAAATCCCATGGACAACTGCTCGCTCCCAACTGCCAATACAATCACCGGCGGCTGCACCAAAACTTGCAGTTCGCTCTCGTCTGATTTTGGTGTTTACCAGCTCACCCTCCGGCGACAGGCGATAAACACAGCGAGGCAATGGGCACAAGATTCCAGAGGGACTCACTTATCAATCAGGTTCTTGGCGATGTTTATCTGCCCTAAGGCCAGTTTGTAGTGGTCCTTGTCGTACAGCACGTTCATCAGATCGGCGTAGAATGGGTGGATGTCCTGAGGAGACAAAATAAATAAATAAAACAAAATTACAGAATTTCAGAAACTGCGTCAGAAATCAGTTAGAAAAATGACAAAAGGATGTTCATCTACAAGAGTTACACCTTCAAAAAGGCTCAGAAATAATAATAATTTTAAAAAAAAGTTATTTAGAGTTGTACCAGGAACTCCGCAGGGTTCTTTGACTTACGTCGAGCTTGGGGAAGTCGGTGAGGATCTGCGTGAGGCGGTCATGGTAGTTCTGCTGGGTAAACTTCACCTTTCGCATATAAAAGTGCCGGATACGGTGGATCTGGTAGTGTTTGTGTATCACTGTGGGCGTCTTCCTTTGCGTTTTGGATAAAGTGATGTCGATGAAATCCTGCGGGGAACGAGGGGGAGGACGTTATTCACTTTATAGGAAAGCCACTCTAATTCTATTTTCAGAAAAGCGTTGAATTCTCTCTATATAGTTTTCATCCTAAAAAACGTTTGTGCAATTTTTATATTTTTCATTAACAAATTTGTTTGTTTAACATACAATCGCTTGTAAGAATTTATCACAAATCTTGTAACACCGTTTTGGCTGATGTCCACAAATAGGCCGTGCTTTCTTCTCAATTCGGCACACGAGTCATACAGGTAGCAGTGCTTTTCCCCGAGAGGGGCCACGTTTATTAAACTTTGTTTCCACTGCTCGCAACGGCGACCCGGTATTTAAAAGGACGGACAACACTGGAGTAACGGGTAATAAACATGAGTATATCGATTAGTTTACTATATGCTGCTAAATACATGGCACATATATGCTCTATTAAAAAAACCTGTCATTACAAACAATGGTTTCTTAAATTCCATTATGTTCGAATGGAGTTTGGTGCGTGACACACGCATCTGAGTTTGAGTAAACTGTCAGGAGGCATCTTCAGAACAAGAAAGACAAGTTATCGCCTAGTTTGTCAACACACCGAGACTTTTCAGGCTAAAAATCGTAGTTTCGTCTTCCTTTCCCGACGTGGCAGGTTTTCTAACCAGGTACAGTAGATTTTAACATATTTGCACATAAACGTGCGGCGCGACACGTGTTTTCCTCCCCCGACAGAATCCCACCATGTTTTTTGGGGGGTTTATCTTCTACTGCGTCTCAGGAGTGAAACAACGAAGCGGGTGAAACATCGGCGGTTAAAAAGACGCTGGCGACACGACGCATAACTCACCTTAGCGGTGGGAACCACCATAATCTTCTTAAAATTGTAAAGTGCCATTTTGTGGCGACACGTTGGGTCCGCTGACGGCACCGGGAGAGAAGGCTCGTGCTTCCGCTGCCACCGGATATGACGCCAAAAATAAAGTCCGTGTTTATTTTCTGCACATCGCCCCCTGGCGGTGATCGAGGAAATGTTCGACACGACCCGACACAATCTGACGTAAAGGCTTTGTTTTGCATATTCACGAGTAGAATAAAAGGCTTCACTGATCTGGGGCTGGGCTTTAAAGGCCGGTCGAGCATTGACAAGTGCGTTTATGGTGGTTTTCGATCTGGACCTGGACCCTGGTCAGATGTGGTCTGGATGTAGACTATAATAGCTCATAGATGTCAGAAGCATGACTAAGGACCCGAATCACAAAGATTAGAAAGTTGGGGCTCTACAGGTTTAATCTTTGAAAATGCTTTGTATTTTTTTATCCTGTGTCTTCTTTAAATTGAACCCTATTATGAAAAGTAATTAGTTATGGAGAGGAATTATAAAGTCACATAAAATGGAAATATTCACGTAAAGTAGTTTAAAATTGTATTTAGGTGCAGCACCACTGGACTACAGATATTCTCTTAATATTTTGATGCCATTATTACTTATTATCGTTGTTTGTTTCTGTATTTTTGTTGATTTATACAGGATATAAGAAATAATCGTTGTGTCATGACGTCTTCCTCCTGATTACTGTTGATTAAAAAAAAACAATCAACAAAAACACACAAAGATAAAAAAAAAACATTATGAACATTAAAAACAAACAAATTCAAACAAAAAACAAAACAAAACACAAAACAAATAAACGAGCAAAGACCCTCGGCGCCATATTTGTTGTGATCCGCGGTCGGAAAGAAGCAGCCAATCAGTGGGCGCCGAGCTCCCCAGGCCACGCCCACTCCCCGCGATCACGAGTGGGTCCGCGTGCGCCGAATGCCCGTCTCGACCAATCAGATCGCCTGGCTGAGAGCGATGGAGGGCGGGGGGCGGGGCGGGGGGCGGGGCGGGGGTGGTGGCTCGAGCCCCGTGTGACGGCTCCGGGTTGGTTGCTGCACCAGAGACAGGAAGAAAACGGAAGAGGCCTCACTCCTCGGGCGACGGAGCGGCGCCTACTTTGAGTTTATTCCTCTGTCTGTCCGGAACGTTTGAAAACGATTCTGACGTTTAAAGTCCAGATTCTGGGTCAAATTTGTATCTACCATGATGCAGGAGTGTAGCAGATGTTGAAGTATGAAAAACATTTTTCTCTTTGCGCTCAACAACTACGTTTTTTAAGACGGTTGACCCCGCCCCTGCCCCTATTTAATATTTCTAAGCAGGGTATAAACACTTCTTTTCAATAACACACCATTACACAGTGATGATGACGTTTGTGATTATCCTTATCAGGTGTTTCCAGAAGCACAACATCTGCTATGAAACATCAGTAACCGGTGTATAAACAGTTAACATATGATCAGTAGGCACGGATGGGTCGCCGAAGGGGCCCACGGGGCACGGGCCCTGGGGCCCAAGTGGCTAGGGGGCCCCCGAAGGCTTTCAATGCAAAATGCCACGGACAAAAACACAAAACGACAATAAAGCAATGCAAAAGGATCAGAAAGTGACACACTAAAACCAACAGAGAAAGAGAAAGAGAAATCAACGTGACGCAGGCTGAGACACAAAAGGACTGAAAAGAGACAAAACAACTGAAAAGAGACAAAAAGACCTGAACGCAACACAAATAAGTCAAAAAAGAGACACAAAATGAAAAGAAAAAGGGGGAAAACATGTACTGACACATAACATGACCTCAACAAGTCATAAAACAGACCAAAAAATTGTCTGTTTTATGATTTAATACTGATAATATAAAACAATAGACACTTATAGTGCAGGATAAATAATGAATGTTTGCACACAGGTATGCACATAAATGCCACACGGGACAGTTTAAAACTTTTTATTTTTTCCTTTGAAAAACATGTGTTCAAACATCATGCAGACAAGTTGAGCACGGAAAATAAACATTTAATTTAATTTAATTAATTAAAAAAAAATGAAGTTAAATTTCATTTAAAAAAATTAAACTAATTAAATGATAACTCAAGACCGACTTACTACGTGTCTTGCAGAGCTTCCTGCCAAATCTCATGCATTTTTCATCAGCAAAAATATTCACTTGTCATGGAGACCAAAGAGGAAGTATTTACAAATAAATTGATACTTTATAAATAAATTCAACACTTCGTTTTTATACAATTACAGCTGTTATATTGTCAGTCATTCATTTACTGATATAGACTTGTTATATATGTCACACAAATAGAATTATACACATTCAAAGTGTCCCTCTATCTGCTTACAACAACATTATAGTTATTATTGTTGTACTGTGTTATTGTTATTGTTCTGCCCTGAGCAGATTTTTTTAGTTTAAAAAAGAGAAATAAATATAAAAAAAAAACACAATATAAAATTTAGAATAAATAGTGGACGAAGAAAAAAAATGTGGTAACATGTGAAGATCGGGGTTTTTTGTTCTTTTTTCACAGTTTACAGTGGTTAGATTAGATTCTTTTCCCTTCAAAAATGAACAAACATGTTAATTCCACAGGGACGGACAAAAATTTACATACAACTGTTCCTTTGTAGCCTGGATTTCTATCATATCATCATTTCTATCTAATCATTTATCTTTATTGTTTCCATCTTTTAAAATGTTTACCGATTTTTACTTTTCTTAGCGGCTCTAATTAGCACTTATCAGTATTTGTTATCGGTGTTGTTTTGTTCCTGCCGTTCACTTCTGAACTGGTTCATTTTCAGCTTGTCTGAGTGACTCATCGTCGCTCTGCAGACGATCTTCGTGCTGCACACGAAAGGGAAAGGAAACGGCGACTTCTCCATTCCGAAGCTCCGCTCGTCTTTAGCGCTAGCGACTGTTTGATCGGTAGAACCCCCGAGACGAGCAACCTCCATCCCTCGGGTTTCGGCCAGGGCTTCTCGGTTCGCCTTTTTATTTTGACTCCCCTCTCCCGTAGAGCGCTGCCGTCGACCGTGAGAACTTGGCTTTGAAATCCCAGGCGCCAGATTTATCGAGCCCGACCGCACGAAGTTGATAGGCAAGCTAGCTAGCTAGCTAGCCACCTAGCTAAGTCTAAGCTAGCTTGCAGTGCTGGTCGGGGGGAGCCCGTTTTATTTTTTTCTTTGCAAACATTTTTTTATTCTCCTGGGGTGGCGGCGTTTTTGTCATCGCGGTGCAACTATCCGCGGATGTTTTCCCCAGAAGTCTGAAGAGTATTTGCGGTGAGGTTTAAAGCGGTAAGCCGGTTGTTACTAGCTAGCGTGCTCGATATAGCCTGCTAGCTAATACCCTGCGTATTTAGCCTGGAAGTCCGCTCAAGGCCTCAGCCCGTTGCCACCAACACCAGCCGCCGCCGCCACCGAAGTCTTTGCATTGCCCCGCAGTGAGAGGTGACAGGTGAGTGAGCAACAGACACACGGGGAGACGCTGTCACGTCGCTGCTCCGTGACGCCAGGTTCGCCTAGCTTGCTTTGCTAACTCAATATTAGCCTGATCGAGAGCGTGTGTATGTGTGTTGGGGGTGGGTGGGGGTGGGGGTGGTGGACGTTGGGGGAATCCGCGAAATCACGCCGGAGGTCGCCATCTTTCACTGGATGCCGCTGCGAGCCGGCGAACCAGACATGGCTGCTACTTCTCCAGCCCGCGTCAACTTTCTGACGCGGCGCCGCGGCGGTGTGTCCGCGGCTCCTCCTTCATTTAATCGGCCGCTCGTCGCCCGCACTCCGCCCCTCGGTTTGTAGCCCACATATGGGCCCCCTGGCATGGGCATGTGTCAACTGCGGTCCGCCCCCCCTCCCCGGCTGTGTCAGCTACTAAATACGCCTGCATTGCGTCTCTGGTGGAAGTTGCAGTGTCTGACTGGCGAAGTTGGGTCCAAACAGACCGCTCCGCCGGATGGGAGATAAACATCGATCCACCCACTCCCCCTCCACCCACGGGGGACAATGCGAGGTGCCTGGTGACCGTTCCCCACGCCGAGCGGTAAACCCCCGACTGGAGACGACCCCCGCCGGCCTGTTGCATTTTTACCAGCGTTTTTTTTGGGGGGGGCATCTTGGCAGTAAATCACCCTCTCGTGGTAACGCGGTGGGAAACGAGGCGTGTGTTTTGGTCCGGGCCTCGTCTCGACCTCATGATTGACTCGGTGCATCTGTAGCGGAAACGGCGCGTGTTGTAACCGGGGTCAGCCCTGTATTTATGTATTAATTATTTTTTTAATTGGATATTTGCGAACCTTTCTCAGGAGTTATGTCATCACCCACTGCCCCGTTTTACACAAACCTTCACTTGCAGTACATCAACCTTTGCCCCCAAGTTGTATCAAGCTGCAAAGCAGACGATGTGTTGTGTGTTGTGTGTGTGTGTGTGTGTGTTCTGTTGTAGTACATTTTATTCCTCCTGAATATTGATTATCCACACCTATACATATGTGCCATTAACGAGGAAGGAAACACACTCAACACATTTTTATTTATATTTATTTAGTTATTTAGTTATTCAAGACCCCAAGGATACCTGCAGTGTTCTGGCCACTAACGCTGGATGTAAACATTACTTGCTTGTTGCCATGGAAACCGAACAAGGCACCTCTAGGTGGCAGATTTAGTTTTTAGGCCGAGTCCGAGGCGCCTAAATCGAAGGTTTGTTTATGGTTTCAAGCAGTAATTTTGCCTCTGAATCAAGGGCCAGTGTGGTATAACGTTTACGCCTCGACAAGGCAACAACAGCAATGTTTTTTGGATAAATATCTTTTCTTTCGTTACTGACAGTTCTACCGAGTTTCGCATGACACATAGATAAAATTGAAACAGACCCACTATGCTAAAATACATTACCTTTCCCAGCTGTTATCATGTGCGGTAATGACTGAGAAAGCTTCCGGGGTTTTGACTTGACGTTAACCGCTAGGGGTTCGTCCACAAGCCTCGCGTGCTTGTGTTAGATCTGCAGCTTGGGGGCCCGGTTTGTGGCTCCCTGTTTAGTCCGTCAGGCGCCAACGTCACCGGCTTCAGGTGGGGGAAGGGTTGGGGTTTTTTTTGCCATGCGTCCTATCCTCGTCGGTATAGATTGCCTGCATGTCTTTTGAAGACCACTGTTTGAATTTCCTGGTGGTGTCTTATTTTTATGTTTTTTGTTTGTTTGTTTGTTTTTTAAATATATTGTTTGTTTTTGTTTCCCTTCATTGTTTTGGCCCCCATTTGTGTGCGCTACATATCATCATTGCTGCAGCCTAATGGGCTGGATGTGCAAATGCACTATAGATATATTTATTGTAATTTTATCATCAGTTTTTCATTGTCATTGTGGGGATTTTTTTTAATTTTTTTTATTATTTATTTATTTATTTATTTGTAATAGTTATTAAGACACTCAGCCTTAATGTAATGTATTTTTTTGCTCCAGTTAGAGTTGTGGATCTCCAAAACATAAGAGGAAACTCACTTTGTTTAAGTTGAACTTTGAACTTTTGGACATTTTCGTTTAAAGTTTAAGCGCGGAAGTCCCCATTGGTTGATTTTCTTTGATTCATCCGGGAGGATTTGATGCCTTTATAGAGTTAAAAAGTGGAAAGTCATCATCCATTTGACATGAAATTAGTATCACTTTCCAAAAACAGAGTGTCAGGGCTGAGCTTAGATCAATTACTTATTTTGACCTGTGGTTTTCTTTTTTGTCTCTTTTTTTTTTTTTTTTTTTTTTTTAACAACAAAAGTTGTAATAATAATAATACAACAAAAGCTTTTGAGTGACACACGTAAATCTTTGTCGTCAGATCAAACCATTGAGCATGTAATGTGAATTCGAGTTGAGCAGGTTAGTCGATTGATGGAATCAATTTCTTGATTATTTTAGTCAATTTTCAAGCAAAATGTTTTTGAAAAAATGCAAAATATTTGTGTATTTCAGCCTCTCAAAAGAGTAGATTTGCTGCTTCTACTTTTCCATCCTATGATTTTATACTGAATATTTGAGGATTTTACATTCAGTTCAGGGAAATTGCTTTTAAAGTGTCATGGACACAATCGATTAATTGGTAAATCGGAGTTGGAAAAAAACAACAGATTAATCGCTTAACGAAATAAAATCATCCACAATTTTGGATGATGCAAAACAACAGAAAAATATTAAATGAACTTATCCCTTCACCATTCGTAGTATCTGCTGTGACTTGGTGTGGCTGTGTAAAACAAAAAACCAACATCACACGCAAAGGTTAAACTTATAATTCAGTTGGGGAACAGGTTTTAAGTCAACTGCTCAGAGCAGTTTATCACACAGCAGTTGTTTTGATAGATAAGTAGAATTGATGGAGAGTGTGTTTGGCCCCGTCCATCAAGTTGGCATCGCACGCGCATACTCACACGCATACACACCATCTATGGGAATCAGTATGTGGATCAAAGGTCGGCAGCTTTACAGCCGCGCCATTCTTTTTCTGCTTTGTATGCAAACACAGCGAGTGCCTGTGTGAGAGACAGGCGCCCGATTGTTGGGGCGGATTATCGCCGCTTTACAAAATGGGCCCCAATGGGATAGGAAAGAAGGTGCTTCCAGTGATGTTGTTTGGACCCCCCCCTTTGTTTTTCCCTGTGTTCAGGTGTAGCTGCGATGTGGTCGGATGTAGTTGAAGATGATCAATCAGTAAATCTGCCGGTTTTTCTCAAAAGAGATGCTGAAAACCCTGATCTAGATGCTTGTTGAGCTGAATCTTTATATTTAAGAGGGTGAAAATAACATTTTTGTCCCAAAAAAAAAAGACCAAATTAGATGATGATTATGTTTCTTTTGATCAACTATTGACTGATCAACTATTTGTTGCAGCTCCAATAGAAAGTCCACCACGCTAACCAGGGTTTGGGGGTAGTTGATGGACTGACTGAGAGTTAATGAAACTGAGTCAAATTTTGAAATCCATTGCAACAATGCAGAGTTTCTTACTGGGGCTTACAACTGGCATTTTCTGTATAAATTGTCAGAAAAGGTGAAAAAAAAAAACCTAACATTAAGAAATGAACTTATTATACAATCTGTTGGTCGCTGAAGCATTTCAGCTCCGCCTCCTTAGAGCGTGGATGCGCTGTTGCTGTCACCGTGACTTCATAAAGTGTGGTATCAGCTGATTGGTTGAGGATGAGCAGCCAAAACATGGGTCGTCCTTCTGAGGACTTTTGTTTTAACTGCAAAACGAAACTGATCCCAAACTGAATTTATGTTTTATCTTTTACAATAATGACACGTGTAAACAATCACAGACCAGGTATAACTCAGATTTTTGATAGGGTTTTTTTTAAGCTCGATTGGCTGTAAGAGGAAGTCGTTTACTGTAAATCAGTCAACAGGAAATGCAACATATTTATGACACATTCAGTCCAGATGAGAATTTAAACTCGTTTTGAGCTCAGTTTTCCTCGTGTGAATTTGATATCTAGGTCCGTATCATTTGTTACATGTCACCAAGATATCAGTGGTATAAATGCAATAAATGCAGTGTAAGCTGAGGCATTTGGCTTGGTTTTTCTGGTGCTGGGTTTTGAACTCTGTTAAACCTGTTGAACCAAATGTACAGGTCTGTCAAGAGATCCATTCGTTATATTGTTTTTTGGTTGTTTTTTTTTTTTTTTTTAACGTTATGTCCCTTCCCTGTAGGAACTGACTTAAAAAATCTTTGGGTTTTGATGTCATGGTTTTTCGGCTTGAGCGTCGTCTCGTTTTAGAACACCTTGTGGGTTGTGGCGAGAACCGCCTTCATAGCTTTCTTTCAAACATTATTCTGCTGTATTTTTGTGTATAAATGATACAAAAATATATGATACAAAAAAACAATTCTATCATAATCAGTGATCATTACCGAAGACCAGTACATTTTTAGAGGCACCTGTCACTTTTTTTTTTCTTAGCTTTATACTTAGTTGAGAAGTTCCACTCATGACTTAGTTTGTGGCAACAGCCTTAAAAAAGATGCGGGTGAATACACAGTGAGCCAGGTTCTGAATTAAATATTTGCATCTGCATCGTCCAGAACTCTGTATAAAAAGATGCATACGTATGAGGAAATTATATTTTGTGTAGTAAATTCTCCACAAAGAGTCAGATTTTTTTTATAAAGTGACCATTGGACACTGTCAGTCAGTTTTTCATCTCACACGTGTTTTTCAACTGATGCTGCGGCACGGTGAACTGACAAGCATCCGTTCTTGACTTTGTCTCCTCTTGTTTTGTTCCCTCTGGCCCCCTGTAGCTTACTTGGTGACGCAGAGACTTCTCCCTGAGGAGCCAAGAAGCAGACGGCTCATGACTTCTGACCAGGACACGAAAGTTGTAGCTGAACCACAGGTGCAGCAAGTACAAGAGGCAAAAGAGAACTCTCATTTGGTGAGTTTTACATATGGAGATATGTTGTTGTTTTTGTTGTTGTTGTTGTTATTTTCCCAGGTTTCCCCCTCTTCTTTTTCCCTCTAAATTTCCAGGCGTCTTGATGCTTTAAATTGAAAATTTACCTTTTCCCAGCTGTGGTAGTGTAGGAATTTGTAAAATATCATGACAAATGTGGAAGAATTTTTTTTTTGATATTATAATTGTTTTCTATTTTTGAAAGTGTCAAAGGAGATGCTCATACTTCTACACAAGAATCATATTATAGCAAATTATTTCCTCTGTTGCCTTTTTTTTTTTTTGTTTTGGCGATATTGTGAACAACTACTTGCTGCCGACACATACTGCGGGTTATCTGGCCGGAGAACATGTAGCCGGAGAACATGTAGCCGGAGAACATGTAGCCGGAGAACATGTAGCCGGAGAACTTGTAGCTTGTAGCAGGTCTGTTTGGCACTGTATACTCGTGCTTGCTGGACCGTTCAGTGGCCAGTATATTTAATCGTAGAGGTTTAAAATGCGAATGTAAGGAAACTCCGCGTCAGTCGGTAGGAGCTTCGGCAGTTCAGTGAGTTTGACTCAGGCCAGTTTCTTTTTCTTTTTGTCAACTTGTTGTATAGAAGTAACTAATGAGTAGGTTAGTTTGGTCTTGTCTGCCAGTTGAAGATTTTGTCTCCTAACCTTTCTCCTCTCTAACAAGGACAACAATGGAAATGCACATTTAGCTTTATCGTATTTTACTCTACGAATATTTTAATTTAATCTCTGGACTGGGTGTTTGTGGTCTCTCATTTCCTGTGTTTTTTCATTATCAAATTGAACCATCAACTCTGAACTACGTTTGAATTTTGAGAATGAAACTCCTTCTGGTTCTGAATTTGTTGACGTTTTGCATGTCACATCTGTTGTGGTTTAGTGATCAGATCCTGCTCAGAGCGGTGGAATACAAGTTTTAACGCTGGAGAAAATGTTTCAGTTACTACATCACTGGCATGACGGGCATCCAAAAGTCAAGCAGTACCATGGTACAGTGGATGTAGCAGCTGTTAATGTGTTGATAATATGTTTTGATGTAAAACAAAAGAGCTTTTTTGTTGTTGTTGTTTGTTGATCAGCCAGAACAGCTAGAGAATCTCATCATTGTCGCTGTTGGAAATATATATGTATATATGTATGTATGTGTATATGTATGTATGTTTGTATGTATACATGTATGTGTGTATATGTGTGCGAGCAGCTCTGCGGAAGTTTCCTGCTGGCGAGAGTGGAGAGTGTTTTACATATTCACTGGCTGTTGTGGATCAATTTTCCGCAGCCATACTAGCTCGCCATCTTGCTCTGTAGAAAGTAATCAGTGAAGAGACATGTAATGTGGCCGTCCAGTTAGTCTTTTGTCTCTCTGTCAGAGCTGTGCTTCATCACTGGGATTCAAATGCAATTCATGCAAAATCTGTCAAATATAAAAATCCTAAATATGGTAGACACCCATTATAACTTGTACTCTTAATGAATAGTCATTCAAACATAACTTCAAATTAATCAGATACTTAGAGGCAAAATTAAGGATCCCTTTAACTTAAGTTTACATTCCAGTTTTGTAGCTCTAGAAAATGGGATAATGCGATGATAGTCATTAAATTAGAGTTTTGCTTGTTTTGAGGAGTTGAAATGAAAATCAAAATGAAACTTGTTAAGGCACCGTACTTTATCCCACGACCAGTGTGTTCTTATGAGAGAAACCCCTAAGTCCTAAATAACTCTCACAACTAAGATAAGGCTAAGTTGTAGGCTATACTGATGCTAGTAGATTAGCTCCTTAGCAATGGTGCTAGCATGGCCACCCCTGTGTGCAGGGCAGCCCCGGATTTCAGATTTCAGGGGACCTTTCGTAAAAGCGGACAGTAGCTACCTACTTGTCTTCTGCCGTTTCCTGTTGGTGAAGGATTTCAGAAGCCAAGAGGAAATGACCAGTGTATTTGTTGGTGCGCGCTCATGTTGGAACCTTTTCTAGCAAATTTTATCAGAGGTTGTAAGTAATTTAAAAGAAAAAAAACCAACAATGCAGGCATGGACAGTTTGTGCTTGGAACAAGCAAGAGAAGCTATTCATCCTGGTGTGGTCAGACTGTGGCACGAGCGCTTCACTGATTTAGTTTGACAAAAAAAAGATGTCCGAAATGTTCTCATTAAGTCTCATACACTTTTTTTTTCCTGACAAATAAACAACAGTGAAACAAGTCTTGAGTTTCCGGTATGTGCAAATAGTTATGGGTAAAATTTTTACTCAATGAAGGTAAAAAAGTATTGGCATCAAAAGATACTTAATCTATGAAAGTAAATGTAGCAGTTATGCTCAGAAGAAATATATATTATATTATTGAATTATAAAGGCTGATGTGTTCATGTTTAATGCCACTTTAATAGCTGCTAAAGACAAAGCTGATTTAGCAGTTTATGTACTGCTGGATTAGTTGGATCTGTAACGATGACCGTTGATTTTAATTATTGATTTTTGAAAAGGAGCCACATTTCTGATAGTTAAGACTTGCTCTGCCAAAATCTTTTTTCTTTTTTTTTTTTTAAATCATTTGTTCATTTATTTATTTACCCCCCCCCCAACTGAATGTGCGTTTGCCACTCAATGAGGTTGGTTTGTGGCCATGCTCTGCCTTCACTCATTTTAAGCGCAAGCGTAGCGTAGCCCCGCGCCAGAGCTTCTGTAGTTAGCCCTTATTTCTTTGTCTTGCAAGAAAATAATCCAGTGATTCATCGCTGCGGTAATGGCCACTGGTTAACACATTGCCCTATTTATCAGCCGTGATCATGTTTCACACCAGTTCTCACATCTAGCAGCAGGAACAGGAAAGTATTTTTCTTAAAACCAGAACAACTGCACTGTGAACAACGTCCTCTCCCTCCCTCTTGTTTCTTTTTACTTCTCTATCAAAAAATTTGCAAATGAGAAACTAGTTTTGCCTTGTGTGTGTGTGTGTGTGTGTGTGTGTGTGTGTGTGTGTGTGTGTGTGTGTGTGTGTGTGTGTGTGTGTGTGTGTGTGTGTGTGTGTGTGTGTGTGTGTGTGTGTGTGTTAAGAAAACGTCGGTAACAAGCTAAAAGAAGCATTAAAGCTAGTTTTGAATCAATTATTACCAAACGCGAGCTTTCATATACCGTCTCCAGTGAATTTCACGCCTCAGTTAGACGACCTGGTAGGCAAACACAGACTGTCGGTGCTGGTGGGATATTGGGTATCTTAGGTGGGTCAAAAAATGTACTGTTCAGCTGGAATAAAAACAAATGAATAAATAAACTAAATACTGTTTGTTGTATATGTTGTTTGTTTTATTTTTGCTGGTTATAGTCAGCTAACTGGCAGATAGTGGTAGCAGAGAACTAGTCTATTTATGGTTACTTTTTTTTTGTTTCTCTCACATCGGTTGAGATTTGCATGCAAACAAAATGTAATTAAAAAAAAAAAAAAAAGAAATAGAAAGTACCGGGTTTGTTCCCTGTCTAGACCGAAGAGAAACAGATGTGGTGTGTGTGTGTGAGATGCCGTCTGTCAGAAGCCCAGGGATATATACAGCAATCATTTGCTTTGATATGTGTACCCAGTGGTCAGAGAGAGTATATGGTGGGAAAGCAAGTATTGGGATTTGACGGTGTTTCACGGATTCGTTCAGATGTTGTTGTCTCAGCGTGATCAGCCAAAGTGATGAGTGATGACTTCCCAGAGAAGGTGACTTGTTTTGCGCTGGAAAGACACAAATGGATAACGACAAATGACATGAGGATGGATCAACGTGATGGAAAAAGGATGAACGGCCATAAACCCACTCAGAAATCACATGGAAAGATTGGTTTTTGTAACGTAATAATCAAATTAAACTTTTTTTTTCCCTCCCCTCCGGCGTAGAAAGTGACCCGAGGTGAGCATGGTCCACACATCCAGGTTGGACGGTGACAGGAACTGGTTTGTAGCATGACTTCTGACTAGCTCAGATACTCCAAGTGACCACCACTAGGCCAAAGAGCCACTCAAGAGTTTTATTCAAAGTGCACGTTACTTCCTAGAACATGTTAAGAATCACTGACTTTCCATGACAGTATTCCTGAGAACCCAAACCTAGCCTAGGAAGAGACTATGGAATTTCTAGCCATTTATATATTTAAAAAAAAAAAAAAGTAGTAAACTTCATTTTTTGTCTGATTAATTTGTGGTGGTCTAGGGCTAGAGGGAAGCACTATTCATGCTAAGGTGAATATGCCTTTGAAAGTTTGTGTGTGTGTGTGTGTGTGTGGGGGGGGTGTAAGGGGGGATTGTAATCCTGCATGAATCTCCCAGGGTGCAACGGCAGCCCAGCAGCTTTGATTGACGGTAGCACATGTGACACCGTTGCAAAGGCTTGTGGGGCCATATGCGGTCCCCAGGGTGGGACATTACACCAACAACTTGCCCCCTTTTTTGTTTTCTCTCCCAAAGCAACACACTGAAGTTTGTTTGCCCCCCCCCCCATCAGCGTCATGCAGCAGCTCCGCCACTGATCTGGCATGGTGTCTGGGTGGCCGGTGGCGTCACGCAGCTCCCCGTTTGGACTGAAAATCTGTTTTGCTTAAGCGGTGTTAGGCGTAGCAGCATTTTGGAGGGCAGTGTTTGGATTTGGATCACCTCCCCGTCAAGGACCCGGTTGTGTTTCTTGCGTGGGCTCCGATGCCTTAAATCATTCTTCCTTGGATAAGAGATCAAGCGTCTTTGTGTATTTAAAGTAAAATCTTTCTTCGTCCTAATGTGTCTTTATTTAATGCTCTCTTTAGCGGAGTTTATAATTTCCATCAGTGTGGTGAAACGGCTGCCGGTTCAATACAGAGGAAACCCAGGGAATTGAATTAAGATAGTGAACATATGTCACAAAACGCACAGTGTCAGTTGTGTTGTCAGGTTTCCCCAACAGGTTTCAATCAACCTTACAAAATAGGAAAGAATGTGGAACTATTGAGATGGGTAAGAAGTAAGCGGATGGCCTTCAGGCGAAAAAAGGTTATTTTTTCCTGAGAGCTCCAAAATTAGGAAGTGGAAAGAGCCTGCCGTCTTTTTCCGCTCCCAGTCACACATGCTCTAGATTGGAAAGACGATTGGCGGCGAAAAAAAAAAGAAGGGGCAACTCCTCTCCCCTCTCCCCTGATGGAGTCCAGTGGGCTAACGCTTCAGGCTCTAGGTCTCATTTCAGGCCAGGATTAGTGGTGGGAAAAGCGGTCAGGCAACCAAAATACAGCCTCCAGGGCTCGGGACGTCAAGGTTCCTGAGCAAAGTCGGTTTTCTGTTTTCAAAAAGTTGTAAACTGCACACAGAGGCCTGTGCAGAAGTCTCAGTTCTGTCTGGGTTATCTGCGCAAATGTACATTTTATTTGCTTATAGACAAGTTACTTCACACTGAGCGCTGGCCGGAGCCTTGAACCATGTTAGGAGGACTTCCAAAAGGTGCAACTCATGAAAACGCTAAAACAAACGGCGATGGAAATGCAGGAAGTGAATTCGAAACTTCAACCTCAAGTAATTTCCCCAGAGCTTAGATAAAAGAGCCCGTCGCAAAGGCTGCTCACTCATTTCTGCATGACTGTAGAACATCAAAAACATTGCTGTTATTTATGGAGTATTTAACATGGCAATTTTAAAACATTTCACTTAACCAAGAGAACTTTGTAGATCTCCAAACTGAAATAGTAAAGTAATAAAATAAAGGCATAATTGTGATTAACATTATAATTGTGTTTAATGTAATTCAGTTTATTTGAATTATATAGTAATCTACTTAATTAAAATGCAGTTTAGCCCCAAATCAGTCTGTTGCCTTAGTAACACAAGCCATGTGGTGTCAGCAAACCCTTGTGTTTTCTGCCTTGTCACTTATTTGCACACATGCAGACAGAGTGCTCCGCCATATGCCTCGCACATATGTGTGAGAGACGGGCCAGAAGCCGAACGTGACCTATTTATAGCCCCGCATGAGAAATCAAGTCGTAGTTACCGTTGAGAGCCGGAAAGAAAGTCCAACTCAGACCAGTTCAGATTCCGAACCCGGGGCCGGACCCTCATCTCCCCTGGGGATGTTTACTGCCATGGCCAAGCTGCAGTTTAGTTGACGTTTGTTTGCAACCATTAAAAAAAACACTTTGTATGTGTGCGAATCAAAAATGTGAAGGAGCAAACAAAAGGCAGAGTTTTCTCTTGTGTCCGTGAACCAACTCAGCAGATGTTAGTTATTCACCTAAGAATAAAAACAAATTTTAGAATAGACTAATATTTTTAAAATGATATTGCTAATTATTACATAGTGTTGTAAATGAATTTACAACTTCACATAACACGTTAGTTTAATCATTTACCGCTTGGATGTGTGAAAGGTGTGCAGTGTTAGAAGTCAGACTGGGTGCCTGGTGCTAGGTTTATCAATGCGAGATTCATTTTAGCATTTATAGTTTTTGCTACAGAAGAGGGTCAAAATGCACTGAAGGATGTTGGGAAATCAAAATTTAGGTTCCTGTCTCAGAATCGAAATCCTTGTTGTCAAGTTCAAATCTCCCTGATGCTGCTGAAGCAGGAGAGAGAACAAAATTGGAGCCTGCATCAAATTTTTGTTGTGAAAATGCTAATAATAACCCTAAACTTTATTTGTATAGCTCTTTTCATCTAAGAAATATAGCCCAAAATGCTTTACAGCAAAGAAATGTCTATTTTTATGTGAAGCACATAAAAATAAACATAAAATGAAAATTACAAATATGATAAAAATGTTGGTATAACGTAAGATGGCGTCAACTGTCAAAACCTTACAACGTGGTTTTTAAATCAACTGGTAATACCGCATAATGCGTGAAAATCTGAAAAAGGGTTAAACGGGTCAAAAAGTGGATACTGAACAACCATAAGAGACGAGGATCGAAATGGCATGTGAGTGTTAGCCTGGTTTAGCATACAGGGCGCACTAACATCAGCCACGGTGGACACAAGGACGTTTTAGCAGCTGCTTCCCTCACATTTTTGGATTCACACACAGGTCTAAACTGTTATTCGGTTTTCAGGCAGTAAACTCAAGCGTCTCGAGTTTCTCCACAATTTGCTAGCGTAGTCGTAAACTGTCACTAGGATTAAATGTCCTTGATTGAGAATAACTAAATAATTGATGTTAATGCATAATGATTGTTGGATTGCTGTTTCTTATTTCATAGGCAATTTGGGATTTTTTTGGTGATGCTTATATGTTAATCTGAGAAAAACACAGCATTGTTATACTGATTTTCGGTAGTTGGATCACCATGCCAACGGTCAAAGCTTTCCAGTGGTAAGGTCAGCCAGAGGATTTGTTGAGTTTTTGGCCACAGATTGCCTGGAAGCATCAGTCTGGTCAGTTGAATATAGCGAAAGGAGAACATATTATAACGATATGATTCTACAGAACGCTGATCAAAGCTAAATATCACCCTTGGGGGCTTGGCTTGATTTTTCACCTGCTGTAATTAGTCACTCGGGAGCCGTGTGTTCGTCCCTGCTGATGTCATTTTTAGTCAGCACAGAAGATGCCGTGGCCACAAGAAGTTTAACTCCGACAGTTACATTAACTTTGTTTTAATCTCACCAGAGCCCGCCTCCAATTTTTGGCCTTTTTCCCATCACATTTTCCCATGGGCGGTAGATTCGGTAGCTGGCTAATTCTCGATATCCCACAACTCAGCCCGGAATTCTGCCCACAAGGCGCTGATTAGTCCAGCCCAAGCTCAGAACCTTGCATCCGGACATGCCGACAAAATGACGCGCTAAACTAAACTGGAAATTCTCCATCACCTTGAACCTGCTCTTCTGCTGCTCAGGATTCTTTTGTAAGTAGTTTTGATGCCTCCTCCAGCTCCATGGCGGTCAGAGGGGGAAGCTGAGCCCCAGCTCTGCAGACGGGCAGGGTGTAAGTCCAAATTCAGCTGCTCTCATCTTCTCCCCCTGAAGGACGCCTGCATGTCTCCGTTCTTCTGTCCGCCTCCGTCTGAGAGGTGCAGCAGTAAAGCCAGGGCTGTGCCGGGCTGCCCTATGGCGACGCCAGCAATAACTCACTCCCCGTCCCTGCTTCGTGATGAATCACATCCTCTTGTCTCCTCCCCGAAATGCACTCTCAGCCAGGGTAGCGGCTAACCTTTTCCGCCTCCTTGAAGGAAAGGGGGGATGTTTTTTTTTTTTTTTTAATTTTTAAAAAAAAATTTATTTTTGAAAGGTCAAGCGTTGCCCGACACGTACACATCCAGTGATGTCGGCAGCAGGTTTCTATGGCAGCCAGCCAGGACAGGAGGGGGAGTTTTACATTAGTGCAAAGCTGGATTATTAGCAGAGGCGTGGGTGTGCGTCTGTCTGGCCAGACACCTCCCGAATGATGCCGTGGTGCAGCACGGATGAAATACGACCCGGGAACGCTGCCTCCTGGGGATAATCTTGTATCAAGTCAAGCTTCTCTCTCTCTCTTCACTTACTCCCTAGCTGTCTCTCCCTCAGTTGGTCCTCCTTTGTATCTGCTGCTGATTCTGTCTTTCAACTTGCAGCTTCTTGAATAAATTTCAGGTTTTCCCAGCCTTTCCTTTTTCCTTCTGCTTTTTTTTTTGGCCCCAGCAACTCGGCTTGTTGGCAGAATAATCTATTAAAACCAAGGCTCAAGAGGGCCCATTTAATTTGAGCGACGCCCCAGGGTTGATTTTCTATTTTACCACGTGGAGCGCTGGAGCAGCCGTCATTTGAGCTCAGGTGCGCCACTCAATGCTCCCTCTCCCGCTCCAGTGTTTTTTTTTTTTTTTTTTTTTCCCCTTTGCCAGAGAATGACTCAGTGCAACAGCGACGAGGCAAAAAGCAGAGAGGGACGCAGCCAGTCAGCTTCTGCAACGTCAGCCTAGCACACTGAGGCAGCGGAGTGTCGGCGCTGTCATCAGATTTGTTGAATCGACCCGGTGGCTCGGATCGGAGGGGCTAGACAGAGTGTGGCATTGACGCGGGATGACTTAGAGAGGTGTGGTGTTGACGGCTTCACTCGGAGTCCTGGGTTAAGGGTTCCGGCTCAAAGCATACAGCGTTGGTCCGCAGCTGTCGTATGTCTGCCCATGGAGATGCCTAGACTCTGTTCACGCGTTTTTTAAATCATGGATTGGATGCAGTGGAGCCTGATACCGCTGCCGCCGGGAAGCGCCTGGCCCGCTGTGCCTCAGGACTTCGGCGAGACGCTGGCCCTGACTACGGCTCTGGGTTACAGTCTGTTGGCCTGTGAGACATGCATGCTGAACTGTCGCCTCAATCCTGTGAGTATGTCCAGCGGGAGGCAGGGCTGTGCCGGCCTGGTCCCTACCAGCATCTCAGCTCCCGTCAGATGTTGAGGCAGTTGTGCGACATGATTGATGAGCGCCTACTCGAGTCAGAAAATTGAGTAGATTTGTGGACATTTGTATGGCATAGCAATCGGGTAAAAAAGGTCCTCTGCTTCAGCCAATCTGGCTATGAATTTATGTTCCCTCAGCCACTTGGATCAGTTCTCAGTTTTGTCGTTGAAAAAAAAAAACAGTAAAGTGATTAAAACACAGAATGATTAACAGTTACCTCATTCACTTGTGCAGAGATTCAAGTGGAACTGTCATTCAAATCCAATTTTTCTGCGGAAAGGAATTCACTTGGGTTGACAATTTTCAAACTTTTGCAGAAGTCTTGTTTCAGAGGGTTTCGCAGTAACAGTGATGGAGTCTGTCAGTCGTTTTAAGCATCACTCTGCTTGAGGTTCCTGAAGGTTGCTTCCCTGTATTCCTCTTTGCTGTTAAACCATATGTCACATCACACGGCTACCCTGGTTCCTTGGCTCATCTCCGAACACTTATGTCAGTGAGTTTAATAGGCTTTATGTGCCAAGGTGAATTTGGTGAAAAGTCAACAAAAAAGCAGATGAAACCAACACCGCTTAAAAACAACATATGGGAAAATAACATTTCAGGATAACCGCCAGTCACTATGAGTTAATGTCTAAATATTAACCTCACTTAACATTTTACAGTTGTTTATATCAGCAATTTTTACTGGAATAGTGTAAGGGCATAACACACTTGAATATATTTGTATACATCCAGAAAGTATTCAGACCCCTTCAGTCTTTTTTCATTCTGTTATGTAGCTGCCTTATGCTAAAATCATTCAAATTCCCCTTTTCCCTCATCAATCTACACTCAGTACCCCATAATGAAAAAGAGAAAACAGAATTTGACATTTTTGAAAATGTATTAAAAATGAAAAACTGAAATTCCACATTGACATAAGAAATCCCACACTTAAGCACTTGAAATTTAGCTCAGGTTGTGCCCATTTCTCTTGAGTATCTTTGAGATGTGTCTACACCTTGATTGGAGTCCACTTGTTGTAAATTAGGTTTATTGGATGTGATTTCGACAGGCCCATACCTGTCTCTATATAAGGTCTCACAGTTGACAATGCATATCAGAGTAAAAACCTAGCTATGAGCGGCGAGGCACAGACCTCTGGGAGACTACAGAAAAGATTCCTACTGTATTGAAGGTTCCCTGGAGAACAGTGGCTTCAATATTCCTTCAGTGGAAGAAGATTAAAGAAACCTGGACTCATCCACTTGGCGAAACTGCAGTTTTTTGAGAAGGGCCTTGGTAGGAGAGGTGACCAGGAACCCAATAGGTAACTCTGGCTGAGCTCCAGAGATCCTGTGTGGAGATAGGAGAAACTTACAGTAGGACAACCATCACTGCATCACTCCACTAGTCTAGGCTTCATGGTAGAGTGGCTGGATGAAGCCTCCCCTCCAGCTAAAGATACATGAAAGCTGCTTGGAGTTTGCAAACAAAACAAAACAAAAAAAAAAACACCTAAAGGACTCTGAGATAGTGAGAAAGAAGAGTCTCCGGTCCTAGTGTTAGTACAGTTTTTGTGTGTGTTCTCTTAGTCTTGTTGCTTGGTGTTAGCTTACCTCTTGTAACTGATTTATCGCTGTTAAAGTTTTTTTAACTGCACTGGCAGTTTGAGTATTTTAATATTTTACCTTTCAGGGACATAAGCAACAAATTGTTAACGAATTACAAACTTTTGGTTTGCTTACCATTTATACTCAACTTTTTTTTTTTTTTTGGCTCTCGTGACTCAGAATTACATCAAACACCAAGTAGTTGAGTTGATAACTATCTGTTGTTGGGTTGTTGTTTGTAATTTCATATCCCTGACCAAACTCTGTTCCCCTCGCAGGAATCCGCCAAGGTTTCAGACCTCAACCCCAATGCGAAAGCATGGGCCAACCACATGTTTAGCCTGGACCCCAGCGGGAGTGCTGACACCACAACTGCTGCCCTGCAGCCATGGAAGGAAGGCTGCGATAGTTCGGCCGACCCTGGCCCAGAAGGTCAGCAAGCCACTCGGGATACAAAACACACTCACCACTTCTATAATTAAGATATGGGGTTGTTTTCTTTGGCCATTTTTGAAAATTAAACTTAATTTAAACCCATTGCAATACACATACATTCACATAGAAGTAGTAGGTTAACAAACATAATCAAACCCATGGGCATAGATTAGATGCATATGACAGTAAAAGAATGCAACAGGCAGCTTGGACAGCAAGGCACAATAGTTCCATAGGAGGAAGAAAGAAAGTTTATATTTGAGATGTAAAATTGATGGATTGTTTTTTGTACTTTGTGGTAACAAGTAAAGTATAGATTAATATCTGTCGAAGCGGCTGCCAAAGAAGTAACATAACAATTAAAACAACAATAGATTGTGGTTGGTACCAATTTTATCTTCCACAACAAGAAAACAAAAACTTGAAAATACGTGAAAAGATTCTGAAATTTAACTACAAGCTGGGTTAAAGTATCTGGTAGAGTGTAGGAACTGAAAGGAGTTGAAGTGTTAAAATGCACCCCCACAAAATATATTCACATGTGATTGAAATATTGTGATTTAAAAATGGGGAACAAAGAAGTGTAAGAACTTGAAGTTGTAGTGTGAGCTGTGGCTGAAACACTGAAAGGAGTTGAAGCATCGGTCGGATTTGAAACACTTGACACTAAAGACGGACGGGTGGAATCTAGGCACTGAAAGAAGTTTATCAAATATAAACATCTGAAGTGTAAGAACTTTAAGCAATTGCGATGTCTGTGGGAGGTTAACACCTTGAAAGGAGTCAGTGTCGGTCGGATCTGAGGAACTGAAAGAAATGAAGCTGAAGCTGAAGTGTCAGCAGTAGCTGAATCACAGACAGGAGTTGCAGTGTTGGTCGGAAACATGCATGCTGTGAAACTAGACAGAGTGGAAGGATGATGTGAAGTTGAAGTGTCTGACGGAGAGAAATCAACAAAAGGAGTCAAAATTCCAGTACTGTGGAAAAGTTGTGGGTGCCAAAAGTAAAGTCAGGATACTTTCAAAATTAATGCTATGATTACCGTAAATTTATCATTTAAATTCATACCAAGTGCAGTAAACACGTCCAGCGTCTCGGAGAATCTGCCTCATTTCCTCTGTTGAAAGTCTGTCCCCGAGTCTTCTTTCTCTTCATGTGATCCCAGAATCGAGTCCACGATGTTGAGATCAGGACTCTGGGGGACCAGAGCATCCGCTGAAGGACTCTTCTTGTCTCCAAAGATAATTCTTTACCACTCTGACTGTATGTTGTTTTTTTTTGTGGGGGGGCTCGTTATGTGGCAGAGTGAATTTGGGACCAATTGTCCACCTCTAAGACTGCATTGCTCGATGAGTAAGAATCTAAACATTGAAGTGTCTAAAACTTTTGCACGGTGCTGTATGTGCCATCATTTATGATAAAATGTTGCAGTTACATCAGAAAAACAAGTGTAAGAACTCCCAAGTTGCAGGTTCTTGCACGTCAAGTTGTACGTGAATGACTGAAAGAGGCAGATGTGATGCTTACTGAGGATCCTTGAGCTTACAGCTGGATTTGTAACACTGAACAGAGAAGAGAGTGCTGATGTAGTTAAGGCACTGGAAGGTGTTTTATTATATGAGAGTTACAGTTTTCTATTCCTGTAGCAATATATGCCATCAGATATGATTTTAAAAATTACAGTTAAACCCTGGAAGCGGCTTAAATGTCTTTTAAAAAGTTGATTCTTTGGAGTTATATTGTTGTGAGAGTAACAGGTGTGGTTGAACTGACAGCTATGTTGGTTAAAACGCTCAAAAGGAATGGAAGTGGGTGACTTGAACACTGTGGGTAGTTAAGTTGTCCTTTTAAATTTTGACACGCTGATGGAATGGCTGGGTCAGATGGAGCTGACGCACTGAAAGGAGTGAGGTCTTAGAGTGAATTTATATACATCTTTAATAATCCAGTAGTGACAAAAAATGCTTCGGGCTTTTATTTTTTATTTTTTATTTATTTATTTTTTTATTTTGTAGTCTGACTCTGCCTGTGCCCGTCACTCTTTCCTCGTTGCGCTGTGACACCTGTTTAATCATTCATACTCAATTTTTGCACGAGCTATGAATATTCTGACCGTAGTCGTCTCTCCTGACGTGTAAATGACCATAATCACTCACCCTAATGTGGCTGGCCGAGCATAGCCGATGCGAAGGCAACAAGGATAAGGAGGCGCAGCAGAAATGACTGATTAGCCTGCATTTGACTCTGACTGACGTCCCGGCTTGCTTCATCTTTTACGTCCGGAACAACATTTCTGGGAAACTTATCACAAAGAACACCCGTGACTTAATGGAGTTGGGCCGTTCGTATAGTTGCTTTTTTGTGAATTTGACATCAGGGATGGAAAGCTCCTACCGATGGGGTTTTATTTGTGTGTCTCAGCAAATAAAGATCAATCGGCGCTGAGTGGTCGGGGTGATATTAAGGTGACAGTCTTTACTGCCTATCAACCAAAAAGGATTTATTGGTTTAATTCAGACATTTGAAATGGAAGCTGCTCACATAATGACCTCAGTACCATCCCATCCCCTTTCCCATGTTTCTTTTAACATTATTATTACTGTTTTGTTTTGGGGTTTTTTTGATTGCCCCCCTTTAGTTTAAATTTTTTGCAAATGACTTTTGATAGTTTCAAAGTACAAGATTTAAACCTACAGAAAGACTGTTCAGTTGTGGAGATGTTTATTTGATTGTGTCCTGATGTAACTACTCACCTTACTTGGTTGAATATTCACCGTGATTAAAAATTTTAACTATTTTTTGGGACCTGAACTGACAGACCACAGAGGGTACTTTACCTTGGTCTTCCTGGATTCTTTTTCTACAGTCTTAGAAAATCTAGTCAGTAAATTAAATATTTTGTTATTTGAAAGGGAAAAAATTATAAGTCTGTTTGTATATCACATTCAGATTTACTTTCCATTTCTATCTTTAAATGCGTCCCTGTTTTAGGATTAGTCTTTATCTATTGTTTTGTTAGTGTTTGCCTTTATCTTTTGAAGGTGACGCTCCATGGTGAAGGGTTTAGATAGATTTTTCTGTAGTTTTTAGAGTAGATGTATATTTTGTGAATATAAAGGCCAATTCGTGCTTGTGCTGCCTGCCCAAATGCATATAAAAGATAAAATGAATTGCTTCCTGAACGATGGAGAACAGGGTCATGGGACGTTGTTTGGTTATGATACAAAATCTTTAATTGGCCAGCTGGTGTTGTGCGAGGAGGCATATTGGAGAAGAATTTATACAACATTGTCACACCTTACTGAAAACATTGTTTGTTCCTTTTTATATATTGAAATTTTAACAAGAATTATGTGATCATTCCCCTAAAGTAGAGTAGTAGACGTGACATTTATTTACCTCTAATTACCCCTTTTCTGCAAGTTTAGTTTAAAATGTTCTACTGAGACATCTCCCTGTTTAATGATCTTTTCCCATTTTTAATTTCCTTTTCTGCTTCCACACCTTGTCTGTTGTGTCTTGTTTTAATTCAATGTAACATCTCGTTTCCTGTTAGTTCCACTTCGCCTTTTTTTTTTTTTTTTTTTTTTTAAAGGTACTGCCAAACACTTCCCTCACAGATGTTTCACATTAAAAGCCTCCAGGCATCCCATAGAACTTAATCCCTTCCTCACAAGGTAGACTTTTAATGTGAAATATTTGCAGGAAGCATTGACTGTCATTGATAGTAGCTTGATTAGGAAAAAACATAGTCTTTGCCAAATTTATTAATTAATAAAATATGATTACGATTAATAAAAACAATATTTCAGAAAATACATATCAGGCCAGGTCCTCAGATATCTTCAGCTTGGTTTCATTACACAGGCTCATCTTAAAATACCTCAAAAACTTTGTCCTTTAACAAGCTCAACTTTTAGCTTGATCGGCTGTTGAAATTCCTCTCCTAACATCTATAATAATTACTATACCTCCCCTTGTTGATTGTCACAGGCTATGAAGCCAGTGAAGACAAGTCTTACAAGGAGCCCCTACTAACCGACCCGGATGAGCCTCCACCAGTACCAGTAATGCTGGCTGAGCCGGCCCCCGCGGCCCCCGCCACCCTGGAGCCCGCCTATACAGAATACCCCGAGCCCGAGCACACAGGTGGGCTGGTTAGTGATCAGCTGTTTGTTAGAGCAAGGCTGTGGGGCCTGGAGAATTTATAGAGTTCTCAAACATACCATGTGTTGTGCCACCCCCTTTAAGCAACACAGCCACAACCCAACCAAGACCTGGTGTGGCACTTGGTTTTTAAATGACACCTGGAGGGTTTTGGCCCTCAATGACACATGGGTTAAAACCGGTTACTTTCGGATTTCAGTGAAACAAACACTGATTGATTGATCGATTGATTGATTGATCAATTTTACTGTGTGTATGTGGCTGTGGAGATGAAACATCCATTAGTATTTCACATTTTTATCAAATCGAGAGTTTTTAGACTTTAGAATATTGTTTGTTTACTGCTTGGCAAATATACAGCGCAATTTATAAACGCGACCGAGCTAATCGGTTGAGTGACTGTCATCACGTGGTCTTTTCGGAGACCAAAGTTTCCTCTTCTTCCGATTGACAGATTAGTTTTAATAATCAATGTTACACATAAGAAGGGGCGAAACTCCTTAGAATGATACTAGAGATATTATCTCTAACTTTTAATGTCTTAATGACAGGAATAAAACTTGCCCCGTGTTGTTGAGAGCTGTGCTCAGCCTTGAGGAGCAGATTTTAACGTCTGGAGGCATTCAGCCATTTGTTTTTATATGTTTTATTTATTGCAGCATTTAGGTTTTTATTGAGCTGGAGCCGACACCAGCTATGACGAGACGTTCGTCTCTAAACGCCCTCTGGCTGAAAGCAATGTCAACATAAGCAATGAATGAGGGGAGGGCTAGCGCTTAAGGAAATATTATAAAAAATTTAAAAAAAACCCACTGCACACATACAAGCCTCAGGTTCCATCCCGCTGTTCCCAGGGTGTCCGACCTCGGCTGAATGTTCAGCTCCAGAGGACGACTACATCCTGCTGATTAACCTGAGCTCTGATTGTTCTGTGAAGGCTGGTAAAATGAATCAGGCCAGACTGAAATGTGTACGCGGGCCACTCAGCATGGTGGGGGGGAACAGAGCACGCCCGAATTAATCCTGTCACCAAATTATCATTGTTTTATCCTTTTTAAAACCTTGTAATTGATTGATTTCATTTCTGAACCTTCTTTACGAGCGTGGTGGCCTGGACTTTTATACTTTCCCTCAATGGTTCAGAGGGGAAATTAAACCAGTTGAGGTTTTGTTGAACAACTGACAAGCATGATGCAATATAAATATAAATAAACCCTTTTTTTTGTGTTGGTTTGTTTGCTGCTCCTCTTTGCTCATTTCCGCCTACATCCTGCTTTATTTTCAGTTTATTTTACTCAACTTTACATTCTACTGGTCTGAACAGTGTTTTGGGTCAGGGATTATTTCAAATGTCTTCTTTGATATTCAAAGACATTTCCTCCTTGTGTGTCAACAGGCAGTGATCCCCAGCCCGAGAACCCCCAGGAGGGCTTGAGGGAACACCTGAAGAAGACCCTGGAGTTCTGTCTCTCCCGGTGAGTTTTCGTCGAGTGTTGACCTCGGATCATTCAACCTCCTTGTTGCGTCATGGTGAGGCATATTTTTTGACACAACCTTAAGCGAGTTTTCTCACAGAGAGTACTCGGTTAAAAAGGCTTTTCCTTGAAAACCAAGACGCAAAATGTTGTAGTCAGTCATTTAAGTCCTCTAAATTACAGCCTCGATTGTCTAAAGTCATGCTGTCATCAGTCATCATGTATAATTAGTAGTGAGCAAGCATTTTCCCGACGATTATATAATGGATGGAAGGGGGAAAAAAATATTCTGCTGAAACACATTGTCCAAGAATTCCTTTGATGGACAACAGCAGCATGCTAACCCTGCTAAAATCTCAGCCTCATCTACTTCTCCTGTTGCTATGCAGCTGTTTCACACTCTTTAATAAAGGGGAGCGCTTAAAAAGTAACCACAGTGAGAAATAAATGTCTTCTCTAAAGTGATCTTTAAGGACCAAGGTGAGGAAATGAGAAGCTCCCATGGACAAATCGCTGGAATCCCACGTCTGGTTTTTCCACCTCCTGAAGACGCATTTGATCCTGGTTACCATCAGCAGCACACTGTCCTTCCTGTGTCAGTGTCTTTAAAGGCAGAGCATCTCCAGGAAAATAAAAAAACGTATAGAATCTGTATACGGCCTGTGGTGAATGACTATGAAGACTTAATACAAAGACTATGCATATAAACAGAGCCACGTCTGTTAAAGCAGTGGTTTCCCAGCTGGTCCAGCCTTGGGGTCTGCATGTGACCTTAAACATAAAGACACAAAGGGCGACTAACTTAACGCCAACTTGCTTTGTTCCCATCTCTGATACATCTGTCAATGGATTTTAAACTCAGGACCTTGTATGCTTTGAGGGGATGCTGATGACGACGATGACTAGAGATTGGGGGGGGTTCTATATCTGCATTTTTGAGATAACTGGCACCATCTGATGCCGTTGCTCTCAGGGCCAGTGAGCAACACATGTCTGCAGACATCTAGGTATTCTAGGTGGTTATTAAATTGTGTTTCATCCGATGCAAATAATAAAAAAAAGACAACATTGGCATTATATGTCAACTGCCCTAAATATTGGCATCAACCACTGAAAAACCCACATTGGTCAACCACTGCTAACAATCGGGCTGCATTTATATATTTATTTCACAAAACACGAATGCAGCTTGAAAACCCCGCAGTGTGCTTCTATGAGCTGTGTTTGGTAACAGTTTGGTTGTTAGTCCTCTTGGCATCATCTGTGTTATTCTGAAGAGATGGAGGCAGCTAATTGGAGAAACATAGGATCAAGGGGAGCGACCGTAACGGGTAAAATGTTTAATCAGGTAGTCAATGAGTTGATCGTCAGACCTATAATTGGCCACTGTTTTTCAAGCAAATACGACAAAGAAATGTTAAGGTTTTCTGTTCCTTTTTTAATACGTGATAGTAAACTTAATTTACAGAACAGGTGCTTTTTAGAGATCAAGCTAGTAATTATAATAATAAATCAGTTGATGATTAGGACTGTAAGTGTCTGATACCAGTGTGCTGTGGGACCTTGCATTGTTTTTCAGTTCCAAACAAGCATGTCTCTCTGTCTGTCTCTCTCCGTCTCTTTGTGGGCGTCAGGCGTGGTCTGAATGAAAGCCTTATTTCATGGCGTTGAATGCCTCTGCAGTGGTGGTGGTTTTAGCTCCCGGTTTGGTGGGAGAACCGAGGCCTTGCAAATTGACATTTTTTTCTTCGTCTTCTTCTTTTCTGTTTTTTTTTTTTTTTTCTTCTCCTGTTTATCAACTTTGAAATGTCACTGAGTAGAGTTTACTGAAAGTAGCTTTGCCACATCTAGAGTAGGAGTAACAAAACAAAAAAAACCCCAAACAAAATAACATGAGGGCAAAGACGTCAGAGATTCTCGAACGAGATAAGTTTAAAAAAAATATCTTGTCTCTTGCCTTTTAGGATGCCATTAACTCACAGATGTGTAAGTAAGGCAGCCGAGTGTGCAACAGCTGCAGAGGTTAAGTAGCTGAGAGGTTCACCTGACTTATGTGCGCCTGCTTCAGGTCACCTGAAGGGGGGGTATATCCCAAACAAATCAGCTAGACCCAGAGCATGGTACAGCGCCTCATCTGTCAGGTGTGAACAGGCGTGACTCTTGGCTGGTGATCGAACAGTCGTGCTCAGTGTCCGGGTAAAATGAGGGTGGGGTCTCGCTGCTGCCGCATTCCAAGCCACGCCCCGGGGGAACGCAACTGACCGCCACTGCCTCTGTTGTTTCCCACAGGGAAAACCTGGCCAGTGACATGTACCTCATCTCCCAGATGGACAGCGACCAGTACGTGCCCATCGTGACGGTGGCCAACCTGGACCACGTCAAAAAGCTGAGCACCGACATGGAGCTGATCGTGGACATTTTACGATGTGAGTCAAAGAGCCTGGGAACAGCGTGATTTGTCACTTGTTATGTTTATCGTCTCCAGCCACATTTATCAGCCGGGTCCTGATTTCGCTAGCAGAGCAGGGCTTTGATGGCGGCTGCTTACTCGCTAAAGAGGCTGTAGGACGAGCCAAACTTACAAGTCACAGTAATTTATTTATTTTTATCGGCATGTGATAGGGGTTGATTTCCCAGGAGGGGTTGTTAAAGTGCATCCAGCAGAGCCTTACCTGCTCGTATTTGGTTTACACACACACATACTCAGTTTACTGCCTAAATTAATCCTATCTGGCTGAAAGTTTCAATTTGAGTTTATGACTGTGATGGGCACAGTGTCAAGATTTTATAGACAATAAACTTATTTATGTTGCTGTTACACCTCATGTATTAGTCTTTTTTCAGATTTAAGGTGTTCAGGTTAGCACTCATTAACAGATTAAAGTTTAATAGACTCAGTGGAAGGAAGTCAAGGGTGGGATTATTTTTCATTTTAAACTAATCTCTTTGAATGGTTAATTTCTTTCTGGCTATCTAATATGTTGTTATTGTCACTTCTCCAGCTCTGCCATTGGTCCAGGTGGATGAGAAGGGTGAGAAGGTGCGACCCAATCAGAACCGCTGCATCGTGATCCTCAGAGAGGTTCCGGAGAGCACGCCCATAGAGGTCAGCGGATGTGCACAGTTCTCTGTTTGTACTCGGGGGGGATAATCATTAGTTGTTTATAAAGATGTTGGTTAGTTCTTTTTTTCCCCAGCATGAGTCAGCAGAGACTCGGTGCATGATTATTCCATGGATCAGATCTGCCCATGTAAATACAAACATAATTCATCTGTTTGTGTACCGAAGGCACCAAAAATGTCTGAACTTGAGGGGGTATTTTGTTTGTTTTTGTTTTTTCCTCCATGGTAGATTCACAGTCTCCGTAGGGCTGTGCATTAAAGATTAACACATATAATTTTATTATTATTTCTTTATATGCGATGGCAATCTGCTGTAATGTTCAAATGACCCTAATGTGGAAAACCCCTGACATCCTTGGCCATCCTACCCTAAGATCCCTAAGTTAGTTTAGGAGGATTTTTAATGTCTCCCAGACTTGGACTCGGTGAAGTGGCGGATGCAGAATATTTACCGACTGCTTATGACATTCGTGACCAAGCATCAGCCTCAGCCTGACGGATCGTTTCACTTCAGCTGACTCGTGGCTAAAGAGCGTTACCGCAGCAGTGAAATTTTGAGACAAATCTTCTCTTAAAACAATAATATTTTTGTGTTGCATCATTTCAGTATCAGGGAAACATGGAAGAAAATAGAACCCAAATGGCTAATTTGACTGCACTGATCAGTGGAACTGTGGCTACGGACAATTTTTATGTATTTTTTTAATTCTTATTTTCTTATTTTTTTTTCAACCAGGTAATCTGCTGTGTATATGAACATTTTCGTTCCACAGAGGATGAGAACTTAATGTTCTCACTGTTCTGGTCCGTTCTTCAAAATAAAAGGCTGATGCAATGCTAACTTTGTTAAGCAACGTCAGTTAACTTTTTCTTCTTCATCTTATTTTACCTCTTGATCTTCTTCGTCGTCTTCATCTTATTCTTCGTCGTCTTCCTCCACATCTTCCTCTTCGTCCACATCTTTGTCTTCTTCATCGCTGTGCATCCCTGGGAGTATCTGGCACTTAAATTTATCAGCAACATGAACTAAATGGTCCCAGGCCCGTTGTTGTTTGGATTGTCAAATTATTTATTTATTTTTTAAAAGACATTTTACCCCAATGTTTATTGGGCATAGCAAGCTAACAGGATTGTTTTAAAAGAAATGGAAAACAGTCGGTTTTGGGTTGTTTTCAAGCTGAACAAGTCTTATGTTTTCACTTATTACAACTGCAAAAGTATAAAACACAACTTTGAATGTTTAAAGCATCCGCAGTGAAATCACTTTTAAAATTTGCTCTCAAACAAAAGTGAAAAATTTCTAGACTTGTTTTTTTTGTAAGAAGGAAGGATTTTGGAGGTTGGCTCACACATCAGCTGTTCACATCTTTTTCAAGTCGAACTGATGCATTAGATAATTTGTTAGGTTTAACTTTTATTTTGCTTGTATTTCATGGAGAAGTGGTTTCAGTGTGTCACCGGTTTAAAAAAAAAAAATAAATAACAATGACGTGACCTCCTGACCTCTTGTCCTGTATTCGTGCTGCAGGAGGTTGAGGCTCTTTTTAAAGGGGACAACTTACCCAAGTTCATCAACTGTGAATTCGCCTACAATGACAACTGGTTCATCACCTTTGAATCAGAAGCAGATGCACAGCAGGTAACGACAAAACACACAAGAGACAAGTTTCGTTTTCTTAGCGCCCCCCCCCCCCCCCCCAATATGATTAATAATTATCCTTCTTGCTCTAGTGTTTGTTTGTTTGTTTCTAATGTGTTTTCTCCACTGAAGAAATATAGGTTCTGGTTTTGCAGGATTGTTTTACTTTTTTTTTTCTACTTTTTTTAAATGGGTTTGATCGATTTTTGCTGTTAGCGATACACTCTGAGTCGTCTAGTCTTCGGACATCAGTCCTGTTCCCTCCCCTCGCGACACTTATATCAAATTTGTGACCAACGCTGTGCTATCTGCTTCCTCCTGTTTAAGGCGTATCAGTATCTGCGGGAGGAGGTGAAGACCTTCCAAGGGAAGCCGATTAAGGTGGGTTGCATGGACTAACACACACAAACACACACACTGACTGAACAGTGCAACATGAATCAACAAATAAAAGTCTTTTATCATTTAATATCTATAAAATATTGATGAGAAAAAAAAACACAATTCAGTAGAGCTGTGGTCTGAGCATGATAAGTTTTAATATTAAATTTCATACAGTCGCTTCTTCGAAAAAATGACCTCTGTTTGCCTTCAGGAAAGGGGGGGGGTGTATATGAAAATACAGATCCCTTATTTTTGCTTTACACCGTCTGGAGCCAAATTCAAGCACATCCGTGCCTGAGCAGCGCCCCGAGCCTCACGCCTAATCCATCGCCTCCACAAAGGAACGGGCCTCTGTTGTTCTGGGGCGAAGAACTAGCAAATCGCGGATCTTGGCTCAAGAGGTTTGCTGAGCGGTTACGTGGTGTTGCGTTTTTCAAGCAGAGTTGTTGATGGGTGAAAATCCTGTAAAATGCCGCTCTTGCATTTACACTTAGATGTAAAGTTAGATTTCATTGCTTCTTTTCATTCACTACTTGAATGCATTCAGTTATTTAGCAGGAAGCTGTTATTTCAGTGCCACACTCAATGATGCTAGACTGAATGTTTTATGGTAAAGGTAAAAAATCCTTCACATTTACTCCTACATACAAATACAACAGTGAAAGCTGTTTATCACATTTTAGCAGGCTTTCCTTCCTGCTCCAGTTTTTGTTTTTTTGTTTCATATACGTCATATCCTATAATTTCTTTTTTCTTTTGTGTTTCTGTATACATTTTTACATTCAGTGTTTGCATGTTTTCCCACAAAACTAAATAAAGTTTTTTTGTTGTTGTTGTTTTTTTTAATTAATGAATGAATAATGAGGTGGATGAAGGGTAAATCTGATTCTGCTTCTCCCTGCTATTATTTTACATTTGACCTCTCTGTGAATAGGAATAAATTGCTTTTTGACTTTCTGCCCGAAAACTTTAAAGTCCTAAGTTTGCTCTGTAGAGCATTCTGTAATTCATTTTGTGATTGGGCCTGAGTATGTAATGGTAGAGTACATCCATGTTTCGGGCCCGTGTTCACCCCCCCCCGGCTCTGTCTCCTTCCCTCTCTACCAGGCAAGGATAAAGGCGAAGGCAATCGCTATCAACACTTTCATGCCAAAGAACGGTTACCGGCCAGTGGAGGTGAACCCGTACGCCCAGCAGCGCTACACTTCCTACTACATCCCACCGGTTTACAGCCCCCAGCAGCAGTTCCCCCTGTACAGCCTCATCGCGCCGCAGGCCTGGTCGGCCACACACAGCTTCATTGACCCCGCACTGGTGAGAACCGGCCTTCGTTAGACACCAAAGCACACAGAAGCGGCCATAGAAGGATGAGGCGAGATTTGAGTCAAGAACGACAGGAAGTGGACTGTCCACTAGAAATTGTCACGTTAGGGACTGAAAAATCAGCAGAATTTCTCTGATTACAACGGTTTACCAGTGTACCAGTGCAAGTCAACATGCACATAGATCCGAGATAATACAACAACTTAAAAATGTGATTTTATTTTTGCTTGTTTACCAATTGCAGTCGTAAACCATTTTTGTTCTTTTTGTGAACAGATCATTTATAGTTTGAAGATTCATAAAACCATTGAGTCGCACATGTTCCTTAATTTAGTGATTTGTTTGGTCTGAAATTTAATACAATTTACCTCT
>CM029113.1:22421507-22424007 GCA_016859345.1 Istiophorus platypterus | reverse complement strand
TGTCATTCTTTTTTTTTCTATTTATTTGCTTTTTTAAATATTAATTATAGTTTTACTTCCCCCCCCCCCTTTTTTTTTTTTTTTTCTTATTCCCCCTCATGACGTAGTTGTGTCAGCCAGCACGTTGGCACAGAAGATGCTGAAGTTTATTCACTCTGTCCAAACGGCCTTGCGAGATTCAAGGGGTCCCATGTGCGGGGGTATGGGGGGGGCAGCGGGCTTTGTCGGCAGCTCCCAGCGGATGATGGGAAAGAAACCGTGAGCGACGGTCTCTCTGCCTTGTTTCGGCTCTCGGAGCCGGGGGGGGGCGGGTTTGCATGATGAGCAGCACTGTTGTGCAACTTTACGTAGCTTAATTATGGGTCATCATCATCAGATGTGTGTGTGTGTTTGTTTTGGGTTTTTTTTGTTTTTTTTTAATACATATTCACATCCATATGCAACTTACCATCTATATCTAATCACAAGAAGACTGTGGATTCTTTGGTTTACATCACCTCAGTGTTTTATTTTAAAAAAGATTCCAGATTTATTTACACTAGATGACTTTCTTTGCTCGTCTGGAATGTTTCTCTTTTGCGGGTTCAGCTTTGTTTGCAGGTTGCCGCCGGCTGCCGGCACAGCGACCGCCACTGATTCGCTACCGGGAGCCGTCCCGGCGTTTTCTCCCTCGGGTCGTTTTTGTCTGTAAAGAATCAAAGAATCGCCTGCCTCTGCTGTTTCGATTTGTTGGTTGTTTTTTTTTTTTCTTTTTTTCTTACCACTAATATCTGCTAACATCGCTAGCTGCGTTGCCTAGCTTGTGTCTAGAGGACGCAGCTGGTGTGGCTCAGGCGCCTTTTTTTTTTTTTTTTAAGCATCGGGCAGGAAGGGCATTGGGACACCTGCAACCAAAAAAGGCAAATGTGTGAATCAAGGCAACTCTTTTTCGGCTGAAACTGATTTGTGTTAGAAACATCTAAGGTTTTTTTTTTTGGGGGGTTGTTTTCTCTCGGCCTATGTGAAGAAATTTAACAAGTCGGGGGCTAAGCTTTTATTGGCATTGTGTTTTTGGGAGGAGCAGCAAAGCATAGCTCTCACAACAGCAGCGACTCCTCTTCTCATTTCCTATTAAAAAAGGAAAACCAAACTGTGGAATTAAAACTATCAGCAGGGCACATACTTTGGAAGGGAGACGGAGGGCGAGTCTCAGGGCCGAGGGAACCTGAAAATCGGGCGGTGGCGATTTAAAAAAAAAAAAAAAAAAAAAGGAAATATAAGTCAGGGCTACTCAGTACTTATACCCCAGAATCACCAGTCACAAACAAGCATAGAGGACGCCTTCTTTTCTTGATCAGGGCTTGCAGACAAAAAGCACTTTACTGTGCATGTAGAGCACCATGTCATTCTTTTTTTTTCTATTTATTTGCTTTTTTAAATATTAATTATAGTTTTACTTCCCCCCCCCCCGTTTTTTTTTTTTTTTCTTATTCCCCCTCATGACGTAGTTGTGTCAGCCAGCACGTTGGCACAGAAGATGCTGAAGTTTATTCACTCTGTCCAAACGGCCTTGCGAGATTCAAGGGGTCCCATGTGCGGGGGTATGGGGGGGGGCAGCGGGCTTTGTCGGCAGCTCCCAGCGGATGATGGGAAAGAAACCGTGAGCGACAGTCTCTCTGCCTTGTTTCGGCTCTCGGAGCCGGGGGGGGGCGGGTTTGCATGATGAGCAGCACTGTTGTGCAACTTTACGTAGCTTAATTATGGGTCATCATCATCAGATGTGTGTGTGTGTTTGTTTTGGTTTTTTTTGTTTTTTTTTAATACATATTCACATCCATATGCAACTTACCATCTATATCTAATCACAAGAAGACTGTGGATTCTTTGGTTTACATCACCTCAGTGTTTTATTTTAAAAAAGATTCCAGATTTATTTACACTAGATGACTTTCTTTGCTCGTCTGGAATGTTTCTCTTTTGCGGGTTCAGCTTTGTTTGCAGGTTGCCGCCGGCTGCCGGCACAGCGACCGCCACTGATTCGCTACCGGGAGCCGTCCCGGCGTTTTCTCCCTCGGGTCGTTTTTGTCTGTAAAGAATCAAAGAATCGCCTGCCTCTGCTGTTTCGATTTGTTGGTTGTTTTTTTTTTTTCTTTTTTTCTTACCACTAATATCTGCTAACATCGCTAGCTGCGTTGCCTAGCTTGTGTCTAGAGGACGCAGCTGGTGTGGCTCAGGCGCCTTTTTTTTTTTTTTTTAAGCATCGGGCAGGAAGGGCATTGGGACACCTGCAACCAAAAAAGGCAAATGTGTGAATCAAGGCAACTCTTTTTCGGCTGAAACTGATTTGTGTTAGAAACATCTAAGGTTTTTTTTTTTTGGGGGGGGGGGGTTGTTTTCTCTCGGCCTATGTGAAGAAATTTAACAAGTCGGGGGGGCTAAGCTTTTATTGGCATTGTGTTTTTTGGGAGGGAGCAGCAAAGCATAGCTCTCACAACAGCAGCGCACTCCTCTTCTCATTTCC